>JMFS01088421.1:0-16972 GCA_000699545.1 Podiceps cristatus | reverse complement strand
ATGATTCTATGATTCTATGATTCTAAATCACTTTTAGGCTTAGAAAGCTCCACTTGTGACGTGGAAAATGGAAGCATGTTTGAATAAATATATAAAGCTAAGTGGAATATTTAAATTTTCCCAAGTAACACTCTGGTAAATGGCTGTATAAATAGCAGTCAGACAGCAGTAATGTTTTTTAAGATTTTTTTTTTTTTCCCCAAGTGCTTTTTTATACAAGATGAGACTGTAGTGAAGTGGGAGATAACTATGATCGGGGCAAGTTGTTCACCCACCTCTCCAGTAAATCAGAGAGAGATGTAAGATTAAAGCTCAGATTCATGATTCTGATTCCTACTGAACCCTAGAGCAATAATTTATTTAAAATAAAAATAGTACTCAACAGGTACAATTAAATTTGTGTATTTCAAAATAAAATTATTAACATTAAATTCCCTTAAGTGCCACAGATCCTCTTTTGTTGAACACTCTCCCACATAGTCTACAGAACAGTATGGAAAACTCCCTAATGGTGACTCTCTCATTTCAGCTAAGTGAAATGGACTCAAAACTTTTAGCCTTTTTTTCCCACCCTCAGAAATTGGAATGCTTCCAATTAATCTGGGGAAAAAAGAGAATAGCTAATGAGTCACCCAGAGGAAGTGAAGTGGGTCTTTGAGACAAGCATCTCTCGTACGCATCCAGGGGTATCAGTCGGTTTCCTCTTGTGGGAAG
Organism: Podiceps cristatus; assembly: GCA_000699545.1. Taxonomy (NCBI): domain Eukaryota; kingdom Metazoa; phylum Chordata; class Aves; order Podicipediformes; family Podicipedidae; genus Podiceps; species Podiceps cristatus. The sequence continues at coordinate 16,258 of JMFS01088421.1, read as the reverse complement.
CTGAATACACTAGTGGAAGCACTAGCAGTTAGTCCAACATGAAAAGAAGTGTTAACTGTTAAAGTGAGTCAGTCTGACAATTTTAATACTATTCACTTCTGATGTGAAGCGAATTGGTTTTCTTGTTACTGGAATATGATGATGAATTCTGATTAGATTTTAAAAATATGTCTTCTGGTAATAAAATATGAGAATTCCCAAAGCATGGAACACTTATTGGATAGCAGTTTATATATAAAGAACTAGTTTCAGTTTTATGACACCTAAGCAACATATGGCTAAATTCACAGTGTAGTGTGAGGGTAGGGGGTAAAGCTTAAATGCTTTTTAAAGATTGTGTGCCCAAATAATAAATGTAGATGCTTGTGTTGAGGATCTAAACTTGTGTTTATCTCCAGAGCGGGTAGAGACATTCACACTGCCTAACTTTAGGCACTGCATTTAAGAGTTAGGCTGCTTTCTCTAAACTTTATAATGGTGTGAGAGGCTTTTTAATGGTGTGTGAGTAGAGTGGGCCAGAGGAAAGTGTAGGTCGCTTACATTAGCCTAAGCTCGTATATACCTCCTGAGAAGCCTATCTCTGTCTGTAAATGATGAACAAAGAGAAGGAAGTTTCTTAGCTCGTTTTCCTGAATTACACATGTAAAGTTACTTTTCCCACCACAGTTCGGCAGCATGATGGATAAGGTATGAGTCAAATGTCATGAAACATAACATGCTGTTTCTGCCATGTCGCTTTTTTATGCAGTGTGACTTGTCTTTTTATCCTTTTGAAAATGTCTGTAAATAGGCTTTGAGACTCCAACGTATGCAAAGGCGGCTTTACAGAGAGGAATGTAATTTAAAGCTCTTGGAATCTGTGTGCTTAAATGACTACAGTAATTAATAATTATCAGAAACATTATTTAAAAAGATAACCTGAAAACTGTGTACTACTTTTCTGTTTTGAAATGAGCCTTTTAGGTATATTATGGTATGAGCTGAAATTAACATCTTTGACCAGGACTTTTATAGTAGCTGAGAGGCACCATGTAAATTTTGGTGAAAATGTTGGATGACATTGTTTTGTTTACATACGGAAATCTGCACCTGGATTATTACTGAGGACATGAAGATCAAAATACATTTTAATGGTTCATTGTCCTTATTGTCTTTAATAGTAATCAAAGAGCGATTCAGTACTTAAAATACCAATATTAAAAGTATTTTACAGATTTAAGGAAATAGAAGAACGGGTGTTTTCTAAAGACATGCTTGTCAATACAGACTTGTCAGTCATTTTTGTCTTTGAGATCTTTATCTTTCCATTTCATCACACTTTTGGGCAATGGAGAGGAGAGATTTGCTGTGAAGAATCATTCCTGGCAAAAAAACCCCAACAGATCTTTTAATCGGTGAATTCTTAATGACTAGTATTTCATCTATAGCCTCTATATTCTTATCTTTGCTTGCATTTTTTATTCCCATGGTGTGCCCCGGAAAAGTGGAGTCTGCTCAAAAATCCCTGTATTTTGAGAATCTATAGTGAACGTGCCTTTTATGAGAATAAAATATTATAAACAGTTGTTTCCCCTTTCCTTTAGCGGACTTGAATATGATGCACAAGCAAAACGAAGATGCGTATCATAATCCAGAGGCAAGACTGTATGAAGATAAAAGGGCTATTGTATCTGTTGACCTAAGTTTGGCTTCCCCGAGACCTGAGAACACAGAAGCATCTACAAATAAAATAGCAGGTTTTTAAGAATACTGTATACAGCTTTAATTATTTATAGGTCTTAGTGACCAAAATTCTCTAGTTTCTTTATTCCTTTCTTGTAGTCCTGCGATAGTGTTAGTGCTCTCTACCTGTGAGGTCAATATTATGCTTCTTTCACAAAATTCTTTACTGCTGTCACTGTGCATCGATAATGTATTTTCTTGTCTATCATAACTGACAAGACAGATAAGAACTGTTTAGCACTGAACTGTCAGGAATGGTACATTAATTTCCCAGGGTCAATGTTATAGAATCAAATCTTCATACACATTTGTTTTACTTTTAAATGGTACAGTAAAATAGAAGAGCATAGTAGGAGAGAAGATGGAATAAAAGCAGAAGAAGGGTCTGCAGATGTATGATGTTATAGGTTAAGATGAAATTGGTCTAGTAACTAGGCTCTAAAAAGTTAGAGGTAAATTGGGTGCATATGCAGCCCTGTGCACTCCTCCAAGTTTTAGGGAGTTTATTTTCCTGTTTAAAAACTAATGCATCTTTCTTGCTCTTCTCATTTTTTGTGAGACATCTAAATGAGAGAACTGTGGTACTCCAGACCTGTCCCCAGTTTAAGACGGGCAAGGGTCAGGATTGGTGATGGTCTCCTCAAGTCAGCTTAGGTGCTGCTTTTCTTTCTACTGCCTGTAGAATCTACTGCCTGTAGAATCTACTGCCTGTAGAATCTACTGCCTGTAGAATCGCTTTTTTTTGGTTCCCTCTGTCCTTGCTCTTACTCTTTCTCCCTAATACACTGTGTATTTAACCATGTAGTAAGAAGTGAAACAGGCAAGGTCAATAAAGCAATAATGCAGACCAGCAAAGAGCCCTCTGCTTAGATTGCTTATTTTGGGATCAGAATGTGGTGTAGATCAGCAACGGGAACTTTAGTCTTGCACATTCCAGTTGATTAGTCAGGCAGTAAAGTGGCTTTGTGTAGTTTTTGGTTTTGGTGATTTTGGTTGTTTGGTTTTGGGGCTGTGGGGGGGGGTGGGGGTGTTTTTTTTGGTTTTGTTTTTCTTTTATTTACACCATCCCCTCAAAGAGGAACTTGCAGGATAGTAGCTGGTACTCCGTAAGTTCATTCCTCAATACATTCCAGAGTAACTTGTCTGTCTTGTGTCCATGCCTTTTAAATGGTATGTAACCTTTATTCTGCCTTTCTGTGTGGAATGTGTCCTGAGTGAAGTAAATCCATCCATCCATTTAAATTTAATTGTACTTTGGCAGGATTCAAACAGTGATTCCACATAAGGAAAAATAATACTAACCTCGAGGTATACTCCTTGGTATGTAAGCACATGCTCCTAAGGCTGGGCTGTAGCAGTAAGCATGTGCATTCCTATGGGATTAAATATATGTGTTATTTCTGCTTTCATCTGACTTGAGTGGTATGTCTCTATATAGGGAAGAGCAAAGGGGAAACATGAGAACGGCTACGGCTGTGTTCATCTCAGCTCAGTGGAGCTATGGCTCTGGCATGTCCTTGCACTGTCCTTGAAGACCATGCTGTGTCAGTTGAAAAGTTTAACACCTTGCTCTTCTTTCACTTATTTCTTTTCTACTTTACTTCCTGTAGGGATCCTGTTCTGCAAAAGCTGTTCTGTGTGGTATCTGAGTTAATCCTTCTTTCTAGCGCTTTACGGACTGTATGGTTATGATGCTTTCATAACTCAGGCCTGAGAATGACTTAGTAACCTCTCCCCAGTGGCGTCGCTTCCAGTACAGGGGAGGAAGTTGTTGAACTGAAAGAAACCTGACGCTTCAAACTTCATAGTATGGAAGGCACCTTATATTGGCAGAATTCAATTTTCTTACTGCTTAGCAGATTATTTGCCAGTTTGGGGCTTTGGGCTTTGTAGCATCCATTGCTCTTTTACCTAAACATTTGTTCTGTTAAAATGTTTTGTTTTTAAACAGTGAATAAACCTAAGGAACAGAACTGCGTGTGCTAAGTCAGAGTAATTGCAAGCAGTGAAGTTATGAGATATAAAATCTTTGCTATTCTATTTAACTGACAGGTATCATTTTTAGATATTAAACAGTAGATTGGACGGTAAATATATGACTTTTATAGGTGTTATTTTGTAAAAAGACAGCTGCCTTGGACACTGTTAATTGAGCAGTTAAAACCTGACAATATTCTAGGCAGACAATGTAAGAACTTCCAGTTGCAGCTATTGTTTTTGGCTACAGCCTTGAATTATGGCTGTCATAAACTACCTTTTGAAACAAATGGCTTAGATTCCTGCTTCTTTGCTCTGGCTTGCTGTCTTAAATGTGCTTTGATCTTTATCTGTAACTCTTTTTTCCCCCCCCCCCCCCCTTAGGTTTTGCGTTTGCACAGACCTCTCCTTTTGCTCGAGGTAATGTATTCGGTGAACCACCATCTCCACAGCATCTTAAGCGACAAGAGTCATACAAGAACTTTCTTCGTCTACAGGTGAATACACACACCAGTTTTCATCTTGTTAAATAAATCTAAAAAAAAAAAAAAGAGGAGAATTACAGTCAATCATCACTGCTGACCAAAGACCTTATCCAATATATATAATTCTGCACACAAGTTGTCTACTAAGAGCTGTATGCCACTGAGTTTCGGATTTTTGCTTTACATAAGAAATGCCCATAATAGGGATGCTATTAATAGTTGGCTTCATTAATCTAGATTCTTTTTTTTTTTTTTTTTCTGAGTACAGCTCTCTAAATACAGTATTGAGCTCTCAAACTGTGCATACAGTACAAGTTTGCATACCTAAAAATGTAAAGAAACAAAGACATTTGCCCTTGAAAGGCTACATCATACAAATGAATGTTCATCAGAATTAAATGGTGATCAGGGAGACAATAATGTTGTTATTTACTGATGGGTTACATGAAATGTGGTTGTTCTTCTACCAGTTTGTCTTCTGTCCATAACACTTTGCATATAATCTTATGTCACAAGAATTAAATGTCATTTAAATGAAACATCAGTATCAAGGAAGTCCTAGATAATTTAAGAGTAAGAACATCATACAATAGTTTGATGTGAATCTCTTGAAAACTTCAAGGCTTTTTCTGTGTATAGTGCTGTCAAAAGAATAAAGAATAGGCAGACCTTTGGCTTCAGTAAGTCTGTGCTGTATGTAATAACATTATAATTGTGGAAAGGAAAAAGATAATTGCAACATCTTTTTTGTTTCAGTTTCCCATCTTCCATTATTTAATCAGTGAAGAAAACTGTTATTCCAGGACATCCAGAGTAGAGTAAACTTTAGGAAATATTCAGGTTTTATTAGTTGCATTTATAATTAGTGTTCTTACTGGAGGGTGTTTAAATAAAGAGTGGCCAAAAAGAAACAGTAAAAAATCATCTCGTTTTAAAGGAATTCTGAGGCTGAAAAGTGAGTCTGGCCCTAGAATTATTTCAGTTCCTCCATGTAATCTTTGATTACACAGTAGGCACTGCAAAAGTCCATAGAAAATCATGATGGTAAATGATGTTCATCAGGTTATTGCTGGCTATTGACATTTGAATACTTCTTTGCTTTATTTTCTAGATTGAAGAAAAGAGATGTAGGGAAGAAGCAGAGCGAGAAAAACTTAGAATGGAAGAAGAAAAAGAAGAAAAACGACTAGCTGAGCAGAGGATGAGAATTCAAAAAGCATATGAAGATGAACAAGAAGAGAAAAGAAGGAAAGAGGAGGAGGTGTAGTATTTTGATGCCTTGAAATTTTCATCATAAACTAACCCTTTGTAATATTTGCCCTAGATTAAGAAGGGTAAACTGAGAAGTGTCCTGTGAATTGGTCTTTGTTTTTAAAAGGTTCAACATTAGCCAGAGGAGAGGTAGAAAATTGTCAGTATTAACTAGCGCATTCATCTTATTCTTTATGGTATTCTACCAACTTGAAGTACTGTTAATATTCTAAGAAAAATGTAGAGTTTTATAATTGCTCTCCTTTCTAAAGGAAATGGTTTATGAGGCCAATGATAAGCTTTGTCAAATTGCTGAATAAATAAAAAAACAAAACCAAAACCCACAGCTTTATTTGTTTGCTTGGGGTTTCTTTGTTAGCCTCTTAAATAATCTCTTGAAAGCTAGATTTATATTCTGAACATAGCTATACAGGAAGCTTTTTTAAAGCCTTTTTTAGATTTGGCCAGGATATATCTTTGAGATAATACTGCTTGTTTTGGAAGAATGCCAAGCAAATCTAATGAATGCTTTTCATGGAGGTAAACTTGTGATTTAATTCAAACCCAAAAGCTTTATTTGTCATGTTTTGAAAAGTGAATGAATTTGCATAATTCAGTATCTCATAAATAATTGTAGGAAAAGGACACAAGGCCATGAGAGATGGAAAAATCTTTCAGTACCCTGAGGGATTACAAAAGATCAGTTCATGATGATACCATGATGATATATGAATGATCAGTTCAAGATTTCTAAGACAGAATGTTCTAGATTCTGGAATAGATTCTTGTATATTCTAGATTCTTTTCCCTAATACCAGCAAGTAAGTTGGATGAGTCTTGTCTTCTGGGTAATAGAGCTGGTCTAGTACAGAGTAGGAAGCTAACTGGTATCAATGTTTTTCACAGACACAAGACAAAAATTGAGAGTGGATGATAATTTTCTCTGTGGGCTTGTGATAGGGTGGTGCATGTCTGCATTATGTTTTGTTTGAATCTGAATTTTTGGAATTAGTCCTACAGTTTAGCCTTAACTGGCAGCAGATCTGGGGACAGAAACTGGTGTTTATTGAAGTTGTTAGGAATTCTGTTAAATGATGTTAGCAGAGCCAGGACTGCAGATGTTTAATATTTGCATGGCATAGTTTTTAATTTGAATGTTTGAAGTCAGCCTAATGAAATATGCTTTTCATTTCATACTAATCACTTTGATGTGTAATTTTAACTTCTGAAAGAAAAACAAAGCAGAACTTTTTTTTTATGTACTAATAATGTTTATGTTACAGCGAAAACTGAAAAATAAGGAAATAATTCGATTAGATGAAGAGAGGCAAAAAGAGGCAGAAAAAAGAAGAAAAGAAAAAAAAGAAAAGCAAGATGAACAGCTTAGACAATATTTAGAGAAAGAAAAGATGGAAGAGGAAAAGAAGATGGTATGCTTCAGTGATTTTTCTAAGATACAAATACTTTTTACTTTTAAAAACAACTGAATTATAAAGAAATCCCATGATTTCTTAGGCCTCCGCCTTCAGTGTTGTTCCTCTCTGTTTGTCAAGCTATGGTATACTTAGCACATACACAGCGAACAGCTGATTGAAAAATCAGACATACTACAGTGGAAATTTATCTTGCTGATCATATTTGTGTTAAAAAAAATAGTAAACCCAAGATAAGTAAGAGCAAACTGCACTCTATAGTTGATTTTTATATCTGCTGTGAAGTACCGTGGCCTACTTTTGCTCCAGTCCAAAACCAAATAAAAATGAAGGTATATAATTTAGAGGACTGAAGGACTTGTTCATCTTTAACAAGGATGTTCTTTGTAATTTAATTATTTTCCTTTGACCTGGATGATGTATGAAGTCCGTCACACAAAATTCTGATGGACAAAATCTAAGTAAATTATAGAACTGTTTCTCTTCTAGAAATTCTACATCTCGTTTTTCTAAAATGGACCGATAAAGTGGAAGTATTTAGAGAAAAAAAAGAAAGATACGTAACTTAACCATAAATTTAAAATATTTACAAAAATCTTCCTGTCCAAAATAACACTTTATTCAGAATCTATAGGAACGTAATTTCAGTCTTGCTTTCGTCCTTGCAGTTTTCAAGGCAGCCTTCTCCTATCGTTCCTGCTCTTCAGAATAAATCAATAAGAAAAGAAGAAAGAATTCCCTCTGCTGAGAGCCACGTATCTTACTATGCACAAGTATGACTTGTAGTCAACTTTTACTGATTTATTTAAGACAGTGTGGTGTATGAAATCATACTGGGTTTTTAACGTTTGCCAGTTATTACTGGAATACTGCAAATAACTGGAGACAGTCTTTATATTAGCCAGTCTTACAGCTCTGAAATTTAATGTTCAATTTTATTTAAAGTACTGAAGAAATCTTTTGTATGTTATTTTAATTTTTTTTTCTGCATGCTCATTTTCTGTAGAGATATCACCTCATTTTTGAGTGTACGTACTCTGTCTAGACCCTTAACAAGGGTCTAATGATCTCAGGGTTTAGGATAAGAAAGTTTACGTTTTAATCTAGCAACTCATCATGTTCACTCAGGGAAGAACTTAGCTCAGGCATGAAGTTTAATGTTGATTCCTAGCTGCAGACAGTATTGTTTTATCTTTGTGGTTTTTGAAGGTACAAAAAGATTATAACTCTTAATGCGCTTCACTTTGCATCTCAAATGAGTTACAGTAGTGATCCTGAGACCACTCATTTCTTTCACTTGATTTAATCTTCCCTGGGACATTTTTGTTTTTAGTATTTTTTTTTCTGTGGAGAGTAGATTAAATAATCAACTATGATATTTGAATCCTAGGCTACACGTCTGACGTTTTATTAGAAATGTTTTTTGTACCAATTGTCTGTATGAGCTGCGCTAAAAGTTTAAAAAATTAATTTGCCATGAAAGTGATAATTTGGCAAAATACTTTTTAGTGCAGTTTCAGAAAATGTTTTAAGTAAGACTTGAAACCTTATATAAAACTGTTGTTTTCCCTAAATGTTAAGAATGTTCTGGAGGAATATCAGTTTATTTCTCTGTCTTTGCAGTAGTTGGTATAGCTTTGTCTAGATCTCCAAATAGTGCATTATAGATATTATGATAGTAATTTGGATTATGTGTTTAAAGATTAGATTTAAAAAAAAAAAAACAAAAAAAAAACAAAAAAAAAACCAACACCACCTTAGGCATTACCAACCTGTAAGGTTACTATTCTGTCTTCCTGTACTAGTGTTTGTTAATGTAAATTGGACATAAAATAAGGAAATAAAATGTACTCATGTCTGCTGTATTTTCTTCCTTTGATATATTAACATTTCATATTCATTATGATCACCAGGATCCTCCACAGCCAAGAGTTCCTTCTCCACCTGTCCCTGCTAGAAGAAATCAGTTGCGTGCATTTGGTAGGTATTTGGCTGGCAAGCTCACTTTCTATTACAATGAAACTGTTCTCAGAGTTATTTTTCTTGCCTGCAAAAGAACAGTCTTATAAACTTTGCATTTCTGTGTGGTGTTCTCTCTGTCTTAGTATTTTCAGTGTATTAATGTGATATATCTGGAGTAGCAATAGAAAATCCAAATGCATGTATTATGTATCTTCATCAGGAAATACTTGCTGCAGTAACTCTGATAAGGGAATAGTCTGCATGGGGAGTGCTGGATCTTTCAGTCAGGACAGTGGTGACCACTGTGATCAGAACCTTGCAAAATGGGAGAGTTTTAGATTGGTCGAGTAATGGATTAGACCAACAATACGTAGAGCATTGCAGACCTAACTCTTAAATTCTGCTTTCCTTTGTTAATCTGCCTAATACTCTGCTTGTTCCTTTTGACTTTCACTGGTAATTTTAAAATTCAGATGTTCTGGGAGGGCCTCCTTTGCTCTTTATACATTAGTTATCTTGGCAATATGTGGGTCGAAAGCAGTAATTTTTCATCTGATTATTTTTTTACAAGTATAAAAGAAACAACACATGGAACAGTAAATGATGTCCTACAAATGCTACCCCCCAGCAGTCAGTATCTGGGTCCATTCTGGGGAGTTACGGCTCTTCCACTCCATGGAAGGCAGAGCAGTTCTTAATGCAGGTCTTGGAAAACGATTGACTCGGACCATCGGTCATGAGAGAAATTAAAACATACTAATTAAATATTGTGTTTGGGGATTTAAGCTAGGAAAACTGGCTTGCCTGCTGGGTTCTGGACTCAGACTAAAAGTCAGTAAACTATGAAATCATTCAGTGTGTTATTTGGAAAATGAGGAATTTTTGAAACTTTTAGCTTGCGGAGGAATACTGTCCTGACCACAAAAAACAGTTTAGATCCAAAGTAGGTCTAAAAAGTCAACATAAGCACATACTAGAAGTAAGTGTTGAAGTTAGAACTCTTGAACACTTAAGAGAGTCTGCACTGAGTAGCCAGATATCCCACTTTTGAGTCAGGAAACAGAAATGAAGTTGTGTGCTTGCTTCTACCACCTCAATTCACATCAGCTGCCTTGGGACTCTGAGGACTGTGTGGATTTTCTGATTTCAAAATAAGGCTATTTACTGGCAGCATTCACTTGATAGTATATCATTGAAATTTGGATGTTTTGTGCTATTCGGGGCATCTGGTCCTTGTGCTGTCTCCAAATACAAGCTCTGACCTAATTTCTGGTATATAAAATGCTGTGATTCTTGTGCTTGTATAATCCTTGTTTTAATTAACAGTTCATTAACGCTCTCTCTTCCCCCTCCCCCCCCCTTACATTTATGAGGTAGGCAGGAAAGTGTCTCTGGCACTCTTTATTTTTAAATTATTTGTGTTAAATTCCAGAGGAAAGAAAGAATGTGATAAATGAATTATCAGAGATGAGGAAACAGCTTCGTAGCGAAGAGAGGCGATTGCAGGAACAGTTGCTAAATGTGGCCAGTGATGATGATGTTCCGATTACACGGTAAGAATTTCATCTTCAGTTTTAAAAGTTAGATTTTGCACAGGAGCTCAAAGCTAGTGTGAATAATAGCTAGTATCAGTTGGCTATTATACATGAGTGAAACGAAAGATAGAACTTTATATATAAAGTTTTCTTCATTTTTTCTAATGCTTCTTTTGTTGTTGTTGCAGGTTTTTTTGTTGTTTGGGGTTCTTTTTTGTTTTTTTCCAAGTGTAGAGTACAATTGGCTGTACTGGTAAGATTGGAAGTTGAAATACTCTGTCTTGGAGTCCAAACCAGATGTCTAAAGCAGAATTTTGTCTCATTACTTTTTTTCCTAGGGCATAATTTGTGCCTGTAAACTGCAGTACTACTACTGATGAATATGCTTATGAATAGCATACTGCTGTGGAAATTATTTCTTTTTGAAAATCATACCCTTTTTATTTAAAAAAAAGATGTTTTACGTCCACAGTGTATTAGTTAATCATACCAATCAGTTGGAAAAGACTCATCAGATCATCAGTCTTAGTTTCACTCCATAAAGTATGAGTGTTTTTTCTGATTTTGGAGTAGGTTATCCCTTTTTATAACACAATGTGTGGTGTCATTACTTTCAAATTTAGTTTTCCATTTTAATAGCTTTATTTAAGGATAAAAGGTGTGAGCTTTATCAGTATTACATTTCCATGCAACTCAGTCATATTAGTGTTAAATTATATTCTGCTTCTTTCACAAACTTTTCAAGTGGGAGGAGAGAGAAGAATCCAAAGGACATATTTGAGATGGCCAGGCTTCGTCTACAGGCTCCAGTAAGGCGACCTTCATCAAAGGAGGCACAAGATCCCGTCAATATGAGGAACATCTGGGAATTTAATGAGCTTAAATACAAAGGTGGGTAGATCTTTTTGTTATTGATGAAGAAAGGTGGTGAAACACCTGGACTTTTCCTCCATCTTGGATGCCACCTATGATTTAAAGACAAAAATAAAAATCAGCATCTTCATAGCTGCTGCCCATACACAACATACTCTGTGGACAGCATTTTGTGTGTGTGTATATCTCTCTGGGTAGCCATTTCTGCAAGAACACACCGTTCCTGGCATTGTAATGCTAAGTTATCAGAGCACTCACCCAGCTTCCTGTCCTTCCTCCTTAAATTTCTTATGCATCTGATATTACGATGTTATTGAAAGGAGAGTGAATTTGATTTTTTTTTTTTTTTAACCCACCAACAAAATACGATTTGGTGTAACTTTCTGTTTCTTCTTTACCAGAAAAAATATTTTTAATATAGTAAAATTGTAAAATCATTGCTTAAGCGGCTTATCCTCTGTCACCATTTTTAAAATTTCTTTTATGACTTTGTATCTATAGCTAGTTCTTTAAAAATGTTTTTTCAGAAATGTCGATTTACAGAAAAATTTAAATTTCATATCTTTGCTGTAGATTCTGAAGCGTGTATGGGCTTGAGGCACATGTATCCTGATCCTCCAAAAGATGACCAGACTCTAGAGATTCAACAGCAGGCACTGTTGAGGGAGCAGCAGAAGAAACTTGACAGAATGAGAATGAGGAGAGAAACAGAAGGTAAGGAATGAATGGGCCAAGATAATTTCAGTGATTTTTGTTTATTTGTTTTGTATTTGATAAGAATTAAAAACCACCATCTCTAGTTTTATTTCTTTCAAGTTCAATGTCAGCACTGCAGTACAAAAGAGTAGAACAGCAGAATGCTGGAGTTCTTTCATAATATAAAGCATAAAAAAGTTGAATGTCTTTTTTTTTTTTTAATTACTGTAACTTTTTTCTTTTGGTTCCCTGAAAGTAACTTAACAAGTGCTTCATACTTCAGAAAAATGCAAGACAAAAGTAGTTTGGTTACTGTTTGTTAAAGAAAACTACAGAGCAGTAAAACTGTTCAGATGATTTGTGATAAAAGTATTAGCAGGCAAGTTCTTCAGTTGTCACCGAGGAAGTAGGTGGCTGTGCAGCTGTGTTGGTTACATTGCAGCCAGTGGGTCTTCACCTTGGTGGTCTTGTAATGAATTAAATTTCTTTTATTTCCATAGTCTTGGGTTGATGATTTTAAAGTTTCATAAATCTGTATCTGTAAAGACGCTTTGCTTTAGAAACCATATGTAAGATAGCAGTAACTAGTTTGAGGTTCTAGAATGGAATGCCGCTTGTATGGCTTGATAGAGGTTACCCTGATATTGTTAACATCCTAACATAGTAAAATATTTTGGCTGCGTATTGCAGAAGCACTGAAAAGTAAATGCAAGGCACCTTTTTTGTATGCTGCGCTTATCTGAATGAACATTACATTTGCAGTTCTTTTATGAACAGTATGAAAGCAGTATCTCAAGTTATTTTAGATGTTATTTAAAAATACCATGAGAGTCACTTCAACCTTTCCAAAAGTTATCATTGCAACTATATAAACAAAGGCAGTTCTGAGTGCAAGATACAGATTTGTCAGAAAAGTTTTTGTCTCTGTAATTCAGACTGGCCTAACTAAATTTTTTTAATAGAAAGCAACTGTTTTGGGGGTGGGGGGGGGTAGACCTCTTAATGCCACTGTAACATATTGTGGTGGGTTAGCCTTGTCTAACAGCCAAACTCCCACCCAGCTGCTCACCATCCCCCTCCAGCAGGACTGGGAAAGAAAATAGGTTGAGGAAGGTTGTTGGCAGAGGTACAGACAGGGAGATTGCTTACCAGTTGCTGTTGCCGGGAAACCAGACTCAACCTGGGGAAAATTAACCTAATTTATTATCAATTTATATGAATATTTAAGTAATGATTTTGAGTAGTGGGAAACAGAAAGACAAACATCAAACCCACACTTTTCCTGCCCCATTCCCTGGGCCCAACTTCACTCCTTCACTCCTGACGCCCCTGCTCCCCTTCCTTGGTACCACCCGTATTACGCTCAGTCCCTTTGATGGTGCCACAAGTGGCGTCAAGTGGGGTGTGTGGAGGGAATTACGGTCAGTAAACAGCAGTTTCTCTTCATCTGTCCTGTCATCTTGCACCTTTCTGTCTCCTCCACCATGGTCTCCTCCGCAGGCTGCAGGGGAGTCTGCTCTGGCACCGGGAGCATCTCCTCCTGCTCCTCCTTCTCTGACCTTGGTGTTTGCAGGGCTGTTCCTCAGACTTTTGTCCTCGCTCCTCACTGCTGTGTTTTGTTTTGCCTTTTCTTAAATATGGTTTCACAGAGGCACCACAAGCTTGGTTGATGGTCTCAGCTGTGTCCTGTGGTGGGTCTGTTGTGGTACCAGCTGTGCCTGGCACGGGGCAGCCCCTGGCATCTTCTCACAGCAGTCACCCCTGGAACCCCCCTTGCTACAGACACACAGTATAATTTCCAATTGCTCCTTAGACTTTTTTTAGCCTTAGAGATGAAGTGAAAGTTTGGCATAAAAAACCCCCAACAGCTATGAAAGAAAAATAGTTACACCTCTCCACACTGCTCTAGTTAAACCTCTCCACACTGCTCTAGAAAGACTGAATGCTGCCTCTTATCCCTGGTTGTGCTTTGAGGCTTGTTTGTGTTACCTGTTAATGGACTCCTGCGTGAGTAAGATGAACAAAATAGATACCAGGATGTGAAGGATGATGGTTACTTGCAGGGTGTTTTGTTGGGAACCCTGGTGGGTGTTAAAGATGATTCCTGTTCCGTCTTGGACAGATGTGCTGGTGTTCAAGCAACATGCTCAGTATTGCGTACAGATAACATAACATTGCAGTTGTAAATAAGCTTATCTATACCACTTTCTGTTAATTATAAGCTCTTGAATATCATTTAATGTCTAAATTGAATGTATAGGGTTGTCTTTAGTGTTTCCGTTTTTTAAGATTGACTGAAATAGTGAAAAATAATTCACTAACTTCAGCTGATATCTGTGTGGGGTTTGGTTTTGTTTTTCTGCCATTTAGAATATTTTTCAATAGGACAGTCAGAGAAGGCTTTAATGTTGTCTGGAGAGGAACCTCTACCAGCTAGAAAGCAAATTTGCCTCTTTTTCATTAATTTTAAGGACAAGCAGTTATTTTAGACATAGGCTAAATGGATAATGCAGGCTTACATGGTGACAACCTAAAGAGGCATTTCCTCAGACAATTTAGATTAGTTGGTGGACAAGCAGCTGATTTTTGAAACAATTTTCCACTGATCCTTATAGAGGATCTTTGAGCAGCCTTTCCTCTCTCTTTCTCTCTCCCACTGCTTTATGACCTTGTATAACTTTATAGTCTGTCACTGTGTACTGAGCAAGAGAATTAATTAGGTGCCATATATCTCTATTTCCAGTTTATTTTTCTCAGACAGGTTCATCATCTTCCTCTCACTGAAAAGAGATGAGTGGTTTTATTGTCCCATTTAAGGCAGAAAGAAAGATGAATTAACGCAGAATGTATTTTTGTACTGTGGGTGAAATGTCATATTATAGGCTGTAGTGGCAAAGGCTTACCTGCTTTCCCACACTGTATGTAAGTGTTCTTTACCGTGCATGCTTTATATATACTGTTTTCCCTCTGATACGTTTTTTCTTGTTTTCCTTTTTTTTTCCTCTTTATGTAAAAGAGAAATATGTAGGCTATTAATGGAACTATAACCTCAGAAAATTAATGAGAAAAAAAAATAAAAGAAAATTAATTTTTAAATGCCACATTTTTTTTAAAAGCTTGCTGTATCCCTGTAAATAAGACAGTCTTTTGCAGACTTCTGGATGATGATTATTTTGGAGGATAGGAGGGAGAGGCACAGGGAGCAGGTTTGATGTTGTTGCGCTGCAGTGCTGAGCTCTGCTTGACTGGAGTAGCGTATCAGGAATGGGCTGGTTGCCAGTTCAGAACAAGTGACAGCCCGTGTGCTGTGGTTTTGATGCTAGACAGGTGGTCAGCTACATACCAAATAAGTTTGCTAGACAGAAATGCAAGAAATAACTTATTTTATTGAAGACTTAAATAAAAGCGTGACTTCAGTTTTGCTTCTTTGCATTTCCAGCATGCACGGGGTCATGTTAGACTAACTTTCAGGATGGTTCTCTGTGCTCTACAGAGTTGAGATATTTATCCTTAGGCAAGTACTTTCCTCTGTGAAATGATCACTGGGTAGTTCAACCTCTCTTTGAAAGCCGCAAACGTGGTGCGCTCCGCATGTTGAGCGTACGTTTACTCCTGGGGCTTTCTGCGGTCTCCCACTCTGATTATTGCACTCTGACAGAAGCCAGGAGAGCTGATTTCATCTAGCAGAGTTTATTCTGACCCAGCACCCTTGCTAGTCAATTTGGTCGTTGAGATGTCCTGCCTACAGGAGAACATCGTTAGTCTTGAGTTCTGTTGATACAAATACGATTATTTAGCTACACAAACATGCCTATTCCTGGCAGGTAGATGTCTGGAATATAGAATAAATATTTTTTGAATATCCATGAGTTTTATCTACAGAACTGTTGTAATCTTTAGCTTCACTACATAGAAATGAGACTTCTGACTTCCTCTGTCTAGTTTTTGATAGACCACTAAAAATAATGGCAAAACCCAAAGTGGGGTCAGGAAATAAGTGGCTTAGGTGATCCCTGGTTATGGAAGAAATAATTCATTTTTGAGTGTCTGATTTTTGAAATTTGATACAGTATTGGTTTGTTTTTCTGCTTGGTTCATAGCAAGTTTAAACAAAAACTGATAACTTTTTTTGTGTAGGTCCAGGCCTGGAGGTTGGTGTCCCTGCCTGTGGCAGGGGGGTTGGAACTCTATGATCCTTAGGGTCCCTTCCAACCCAGACCTTTCTATGATGCTATTATTCTAACTTAGAGAGTTTTCTCTCCATTATTGGGTTGGTGTTTTTTTGGGAATATTGTTAACTTTCAATTCTTCCCACCCCCCCACC
>KL277015.1:4789-23581 GCA_000699545.1 Podiceps cristatus | reverse complement strand
CCCCCCCGCCCCTTTCCTTTTTTCCCATTACATCTTCTGGACAAAGGAAGAGGAAAGCCCCAGCCGAGGAGTTCCCCTGTGACACAGTTAGCTCAAGTGCTTTCCCCAAGTCCCACTGGTGTAAAGGAACATATTGGCAGGAAGGGACATGGTTATACTGTTCTGGCAACCTCCATCTGGCGTATTTGTCCCAGGGGTACTGCAGACAGCTGGCTTTAGTTTCAATAGGCAGATTCAAATCTTTTTCTGGATCAATGTATACACATCAGACCTCTAACTCTGGTGGTTGCAGTGCTCCTGCACCAGGCAGACTTTGCCACAATTGGAAAACATGGTGTTTTCTCTTATTTGTTCACTTTTAAACCTAAAATATTATCCACTGTAACACCAGTCACTCAACATCATCTTCCCATCTTTGTTGTCCTTCTTACGGAGAAAAGAGAGTTTAAAGCCCTTCAAAGGGGATCTGTCTTAATCTGTCCTAATCTGCTGAAAAAGAAAAAACATTAAAAATATAGCGCAATCCTTACAAGCTCAGGATATCTGAACTCTCCTATCAAAAAGAGCAAGTCAGTTAAACTGAACCTCTTCCACTGTCAGTAGTGAATGCTGACAACAGCTGGATCAATTATCCCTACAAGATTCTTCATGAACAAAATCTAGCCGAAATCATGCCTGAAGAACCTGTGTGCTACCTTAAAAGTTTTAATGAAGTACGTTTTCAAAAAAAGCAAAAGCTGTTACTTCCTTCTTTGTCCCAGACATCCTGAATTCATACTTTTGTTAATTAATGTAATTAATTTGATAATTATAATACATAGCAATATTAGAACAAGGAGTCAAATGAGATATATGAAAATAGAGCTATATTTCTTATATAAGCTGTTCATTGCAAACTGTATCATTATTCACTACTGTAATGCAATACTATAGAAACATGGACAAACCAAAAGGCAAGAAATAATAATAATTTTTAAAGATACCTATTATCTATTTCAGTTATATTTTACTATCAGGAAGAAGTCTAGCAGCCAAGAGACGACTTTCACAATCCAACATCAGGGGCTAATAAAATGTCACTGTAATGCTGCAGACGTTAGTCCTTGAGAATAGTCCCATTGAAATTAAAAAGCTTCAAATGTTCTTTTTCATTATGCTTAAAGAGGTCTTTTTTGGGAAAAAACCTTTGAAATCGTTCCGATATCTAAAGCCATTGTAGAGGACACAATTGTTGCTTCTGTGTGAGATTTCTTCTAATAGAGAAGAGAATTCAAAAGTTGTCTTTTGAAGCTCAATAAAAATGCCTTAATTTATGTAAAATTTGCTAATAGTATGAACAATGATACAGAATAAGATAGCAAAAATATTTTTAAAAATAAATGTCAGGTTTCCCTGTCTTTCATGCCTATCATTCTCTTAACAGTTACACGTCAGAAGAGTACCGATTGAGCACAAATTCCAATTTTTCATGACTTAGCTATTTAATGTGAAAATGTGTCAAATGTTTATATTATAGTGAAAAATAAGAATTTGGTTGAGAAGCTTCCATGTGGCATCATATCCAAATTTCATGTGGTAGTTTTATTACTTAACATTTTAAAATATTATGATCAAAAGAGTAATTGGTCTTGAAAAAAAAAAGACAAAAAAAAAGAAATATTGCTTCTTTTCCAATCACATCCTTCCTTCCCTTATGGCTACCTGGGAAGCTGTTCAAGTTTGACTCTTTGATAAAAGAAAGAAAAAAAGAAATGAGATAGGCTTTTAGATCTATTCACTGTAGCAGGAAAAGGGATGTATGTATTTTTAATGTTGTGTTTCTTCCATTATCCATATACAAAACATGATGGCTTCTTTAACAGAACTTTATTTTCTCCCTCTCTGAGACACTGTTTGCAGTGATACACTTGAACTGCCTCTCAGCTACCAATATGTCACTTTTCTGATAACACTGCCGTCAAAAGATATGTCCATTAGAACGTCATTGAAGAAACTAGACTTTAAGAGGGGGTGTGTAGGCATGTGTGTAAACCTTAAGGGGGCAGAGGAAAGAAAAAAAGAGGCTGATATTGGCATGATGTAACCAAAAGAAGAAAAAGAGGTATCTTGCATAAAAACAATTTCCAGAAAAGCACCAAAATTTGACTAATGACATCACATTCTTTAGGATGCAAAGGCATTTGAAACAATCTTAACATGAGTTTCTTTCATTCATATATTGTAAAATATTTTCTCTGCATATCCCAGATCTCCTGATTTCTTTTCCCAAGATAAATAAAGTCATTTTGACAGAACTGAAGTAAGAATTGCAGTGCAGGTAATTGAAATGTAAGAGTTCTGGTCAAAAGCCCCTTGTCTTTGCTGGGAACATCTTTATTGACCTCAGTGAGCTTTGGCTGATCTCCAAAGGAGATTATTAAAGTGTTTTGATTCAAAATCTAACTAAAGTGAGGAAAAATAGGACTTGGAAGGGACAGGTTGTAGCTGTTGTAAATTTTCACAGCTCTATTGACTTCAAAAATGGTTAAGTACTTTATACGAGCAGATGATTTGTCTTAAAATTCACAGATAACTTTCCATCCACTTCTATTACTCTTCTGTACTGCACAGACCACATTTTGGACAGTAAATATGAATGTACAGTCAATACTTTGACTTTTCTTCTTTTTTTTTTTTTTTTTTTTTTTTTTATTATCAGCTATTAGAAGACGAGTAAATCGTGTGCACATTGATTTCCCTCTGTTCTGTATGTGGAATGGATAATAAATCCATATCACATCAAATGTGCTTTAGAAAAAGATGCACTCTGGATTTTAGAGCATATAATTAGGTCAAAAAGGTAGCCTGGATAGCTTACTTGTCTGGAATCAAAGAGCTTATCTGGAAACAAATTTAACATAGCTTGTAGACATTTTCATTGACAAGAGAAGATGACTGAGAATTTCAATTTTGTATATATTTTTAGGTAGTAAAGAAAGTAATTTGAGGATCTTTTTTTGAGAGGTAGTATGCAAAACCTCTGATTGCTATGAGTTATTGTGGTAGGAAACAAAGTGGTCTTTCATGAATCTACAGAGAAGAAAGATTTGAGGGTGCTGGTAGAGAAAGATTATAAAGCTAGGAAGCATGCCATTTTATATCAAAATCAGAATAACTTAGATTTGAAGGGATGTCATCTAGTTCAACTCCATGTTCAAAGCAGGGCCACCTTTAAAGTTAGATCTTACTTTGAATTCAGGTCAGGTTACTGAGGGTAATATGTAGTCACGTTTTGAATATCTCCAAAGAAGAATAATTCGTCAGCCTCATTGGGCAACCTGTGCAGTATTTGATTACCCTTACTTTGAAAGGATCAAATAATGTTTTCTTCAATATTTAACTGGAATATTAATCATTATAATTCATGCCCTTTTGTTTTGCACCTTTCAGAGGAGCCTGGCTCCATCTTTCCTGCTATCAGCCTTTCCATACACCTCATGTGCTCCACCCCCTTTATCATTTTGGTGGTCATCCTCTGGACTTGTTCTACCATGTCAACGTCTTGCATGTATTGGGGGCCCTGAACTGGGCACATTTCTCCAGATGAAGTCTCAAAAGTGCCAATGTTAGGAAAATAGTCACGTCACTTGAATGACTGCAGACAACTTGAGAATCATAGAATCACAGAATGTTTTGGGTTGGAAGGGACCGCTAGCTGTCATCTAGTCCAACCCCCAATGGAGTCTGGCCTGTAGCTAGCCTTCATTGCTGTAGGAATGCATAGCTGACTCAAATAGCACATTGCTGACCATGCTTAGATATATAACCCATGACCAATATCTTTTAAATGTCAGGGACTGAATTTTAGGCTGCCCCTTGCAGGCTCTGTACACGTGGCTGATCAAATGAGCTGGAACCTCAGCTCACCCTCTAATCAGCCTTTCCACCTGTGAGGGGTTGCTGCTTAGGATGCTCACATAGAAACTGGAACTTGGATAAGCATTGTTATTAATAAAGTGAAAGAAACAAGTTGGAAATGCAGATCACACCACATCTGTACGTACCACATAAGGTTATGAAGATTCAAAATGTATGCAGGTTCTTAAATATTTTTTTATTGCTCTTAAGTGTTCATAAAGCAGCTAAGTAACAGTGAGTTCTTCCACCTTTGTATGGTGAGATAAAAACATTTCTTTCAGATGGGAGCGCTGCTTCTGTTATCTGTGCCTCTGTCACCTTGAGAAAAGCCTGCCAAAATATATCCTTTGTGAAATCACGTATTTGTGAGATCATTTCGAAGCTAAAGCAAGTTATGAATGCTATTTCCTGAGCATTATGGAGCAAATCCTACTGTGAACACACAGATACAACAGTTCAGAAACTACACTGGTTGGTAATTTAAGAGATGCATTTGAACTTCTAATGCCTTAGTTATTAGGATCCAGACAAACTGTCTTTTTCTCTGTAAGCTGTGAGTAGATCTAGGGCTTGAGTCAGTTTAAACTGAGTTATGTCTTAGTAGGACCTGTATTTAGGGCTGTTCAGGTCTTGGGCTAACTATTTGGATTTACACTATTAGTCACTCTTAGGTTTTTTTTCACCCATAAAATGATGTAAGTTTTTAAAAATAAAATAAATAAGAAAAAGATATGATTTATGGCAAACCTAAAATATTTTTAACAAGCCAATCTGTATGATGTTGAGATGACTTATCCACTTGCCTTCTAAATTTTTCAAATACTTAATTACTTGAAAAAAAAGGGTCTTTCTTTATAAACCTATAAATGTTATTAGATTCTAAATGACATTGTGAGTGATCTAGTCATGTCAGAAACACCTCTGGTGGTATCACAAACATTTACAAAATGTTGGCAAGTAGACCTGACATAGACCAAATGTTAGTTGATAGTGGAAAGTGGGGTGAAATTCATAACTTGATCTGAAGCTCATTGAACTTCTAGTTTTGAATCTTCGAAACCATCTAGTTCAAGAGGCTTTAGATTGCCCTTATAAAAGATGTCATTAAAAAAAATAACCTTTGCACTGAGTTACTTGTAATATGAAATAGCTTATTTAAGAAATGCATGGTGCACATCATCTTTTTAATGAGTCCCAGCCATTTGAGTTATGATAAATATCAGTAGAAGGCTATCCATAATATGATGTGCTTTGCTGGAGTATTTTAATGTTACTAGAGTCACTTTGGGCTCTCTATGGTGAAAGGTCACTGTTACAGGAGATTCTCAGGGAACAAGCACCCCTTCTGACAGCTCCCAGCAGGCAGGTGTTCAAAGGACAGGGAAGAGCATGGAAAGGAAAGTGCTCTGACTCCAACAGGCTACTCTTCACATTGTTATAAATTATTAAAACTGGGGGTGGCCCTTGAGAATCAGATGACTATAACTGGGTTTCTGAAAGCTCCTACTCTTTCATTCCCCAAAGAAGAAACAGGAGATAGTAATGAATCTCATTATCATCACCAGTGTTAATT
This sequence comes from Podiceps cristatus, assembly GCA_000699545.1. Lineage (NCBI taxonomy): Eukaryota > Metazoa > Chordata > Aves > Podicipediformes > Podicipedidae > Podiceps > Podiceps cristatus. The sequence continues at coordinate 18,111 of KL277015.1, read as the reverse complement.
TTTACCGCATTAGTCTTTATCTGGACTGGTGACTTAACACCTTCTAGAAATACAAACACATTGCAGAAAATTGTATAAAAATCAGGTGCTGCAGTAGATAAAGACAGCTTTCATAAGGAAGCACAAATCTAGTCTATTTTAAGAACTTTCTAATCTCAAAACAATGTTTCTATATTATATAAATTATCTTAAACAGAATGACTTTCCTTGTAAATCTTTCTTCCTCTTTTTACTATGTGATCTGTGACTTATGCAAGTACAAAGTAATTAAGAATCAGCACTATCCATTCTGCTTAGCTGACAACAACGCACCTGGTCTAAAATCTGTAAACCCAGTCACCCACCCCACTGTCTCGCCTGAGCTGAATCACAAGAATTCAAACTTGTATTTTTTTTTTTTTTTTTTTTTTTTTTTTTTTCCCCCAGTAGCAGCAGCAGACGGACTATTATTGATGAGAACAAGCAGCACTGACCCCAGGGAGAGTACAGAGAAATTTGATTCAGTCTCTATAGTCTCCTGGCTCTGAAACCTTGCTAAAGGTTTGCACAGATGTATAATATTCTGTAATCTCTAGGGTAGGGCATGGGTTTGTAAGATCATCTTTGAGATGTTCTGAGCTTAGGCCAAAGATTAAACATACTGGGGAGGTCTGGTTTTTAACTTCAAATTAGCAATTTGTTGTTTATAAACACTACATCATGGTGTTCTCTAAAACAGCAGAAGGGAAAACAGCTATAAAAACAGCAGCTGATGGGAGGGATACTAGACTGAACACACTATCTAGTATTCTAGACTTTAAAATATTGGGGATTTCTGAGCCCTCAGTAAAATGTGTGGATAACTACATTCTCTAGTGCAGGGTGCAGGGTTTTGCACTTTTTTTTTGTTTGTTTGTTTAATTCTGTTTTACAGTTTTGGAATTTTTTTAGTAGTAAGCAGATGTTCTAATAATAGGCTATCTATATCCAATAACTTTTTTAAAAATACAAAACTGCTCTTTTTAGTCTTTTCCAAGTATAAATGCTTTAAGTGTAATTTTAAATGAAATAAGGAACTACTTTCTCTTATTAGAGACTGACAAATAAGCCAATGCCAGTATTATTTGACCCCTTGATTTATGGTTTCTGCCTTTGTCGGTGTTCTCTGATTTGATGCTGTTCTAACCTGTGAAATTTTCACACATCCAAAGGATCTCACAACACCTAAAATTCAATGTATTCAGAAAACAAACAGAAAATCAAGCCCTTGAATATACAATTTTACTGAATTTATTTCAAGTGTCACACTCAGATATAGTTGGAAATTGCTTATTATTTAATGTGGGAAACTTTGAACATTGCTTTTCCTCCTAAATGTGGTTGGATTATATATCTGTGTTTTGTTTAAAGACCAATAGGGTGAAAGTTTTCCTGTGGTTTGGGGAGGACAGGTGTCTAGTTTTCAAAAGACTTAATAACAATTACACAACTTTACCAAAAAAAACCCAAAACAAGTTGGATTTCCATTTGTCCCATGATTAGGAAAAAAAAAATATTGATTAAAGTAGTATCAGGTATCTTAGGCATAATACCCAAATTTTCAAGGAAGAAAACCTGACTGAATATTTATTTACAACTAGTAGTGATGACCTTTCTAAGAAGAAAAAAATTCTCTTTTCTCTTACTGCTATTTCAATATTATGTGCACTAGGGTGAGCAAAGTTCTGTAACAGTAGAAGTATTTCCGGTTTAAAAATGGGAGGAGTAAGATAATTGGAGACAGACAGGTTACGCAAGCTGTATAGTGGCTGGTGGGATTTCGTGAACCATTCAATTGCTTCTAAAGATTTATCTATGTGCTGGACATTGCAAGTGTTGTTCTCTGCTTCTGTTTGATAAAGATCTCTTTCTAGCCATTTACAAAATTCATAGCAATACTTTCACTCAAATTTGGAATGCCCGAATCGAACATTTCCCAGAATTATACTACTTAATAAATTGCTTTAGAACATGAGGCTTCTGCTCTTCTCTTTCTCAGAATGTTTTTTAAGTTTCCCTCTTATTTTCTATACTGTGTTTCCCTTCTGGATGATTCAAGTGTATTACAACTTTATAGATCCTCGTGTGTTAGGATCATGCTGAACTTTTCAATAGTTTTCCTATTACAAAAATGGAGTTTAAATATTATCACAACCATCACATCCTTGTTCTGAATAGAGAACGCTAATCTCAGAGATCACCAACTGCTGTTCATGGTCTTATAAGAAACCAAGAACCTACAACAATCTCTGCAAGGTACCATTGGCTCTGCTCTCTTTCACTAGTAGAAAAATGCAGTTTGCTTCAGAACTAGTGACTCCTTGATGGTAACTGTTTTATTGCTTTTTATTCCAAAAAGAAGTAAACTATGACTAAATCATTTCTGTGAGTAGAATATAAATCCAAAATAATGACAGTTGCAGAAGACATTTCCTTTGTGCAATTGTAGCTACCTTTTAGAAACTAAATTCTGAGATAAATCAATGGGTAATTTTCTAAATTTTCACTAAATGTATGTTCTGAGTCCTAGACTAGATTTTGACCATGTACTGGATTTTGAAGAAAAGATTAAAAGATTAGTATTCTTTTATCTATGTTCCTGTCAGAAGAGAAGATTACTGAAAAAGACTGGAAGTAGATGGAATTCTTTCTTTAGTAAATATTTGTCAAAAAATCAGACAACACAGAACTAAGCAGACAGCAAAATATGGTTTAACATTTTACAAATTAAAACAAATGCTTATTGCTTTAGGCTATAAGTAATATAATTTAAATATCATTTGTATATACCAAATTAAATAAGTTGTAACAAGTGTACAGGATAAACAGGAAAGTCAGATATTTTCTCACGGGATTTATCTTACTTTTCTGCCCCATTTTTCCTGTTATTCCTTCTGATATAAACACAATACAGAACATTCCATCTTTCACATGCCACTGTGAATTTTAATGGTTTCATTTAACATGATTAATTTTAACTTTTGCAGTGAGTTTTATGAGCAAGTAGTAATAGGTCAATACAGTTTGCTAATGAGTATCCAGCTGACAAATACATTTAAAAAGGCATTAAATTTTAGTTTGCTTGTTTGTTTTTCCTAAGTACTACGATCCTAAAGTTAAGGGAAACTTAAAAAAAACCCAACAAAACAAAAACAAACAAAAAATGTACCTCCAATGAATCATCCCAAATAGAGTTATCTTTTAGGTGATAAAGGAAATTTTCTGCTGTGACCAATACTTTGGCTCAACTTATTATTCTGCCTTGTACTTTATGTCATCAAAGACACCACAATATTAGAGTAATGACTTTAGGGAGCAGACTGTAAAAAAAGAGCAGGAGAAATCTGTCAGATTTTGGCATGGCTGGACTTTGACTGCATGAACAACAAACCAATTACATGGTCCAATGCAGACCTAAAGTCTGAAAAGCCTTGATTTCAACTACTTGCATCCCAACTCTGGAGATTAGGATGCAAATCTGATTCACAGAAAAAGGAGATTGAGTTGTTTGCCTGAGAAACATATTACAGGCCACCTGAGTCTGGAGCTATAGTCTTTTAGACAAGTTCCAAATGGTAGCAGGTATCTCTGATACCAGCCAAGAGAGTGATGTTGCAGCTCTCCCAAAGAAAAAAAATCACAGTATTTGGAATTTCTCTGTCCCATACAGTACTGCTCAGCAAGTACACGCAGACACTAGAAAATTTCATTCCAATACATCCAAGTCAAAGTGTGCCTAGCTTGATTGATGGGTTCAGCTAGATTAAATAGAGTTTTCCAACAGTGATCAATCTCAAGTGTTTTGGAAGAACATAATCCACCTCAGCTACATATTAACACACGCCCATGTATGTGAGAAAAAGCAAAAGAACATTTCTTCGATGTTCTCAGTTTAAATTGGATAACCTCTAAAAGCACACAAATTATAAACAAACTATTTTTTTTCTAGCTTTATTGCTTTGTTTGAATCTCACTTATGAATTTGGAAAATAAATCTTTTTTTTTAGATATTATGTTTGCCAACTATTTACTTCACATCTTCCAATCAAAGACAAATAGAAATATCCAGATGTACTTATATATCTCATGTAACTTCATTATGGCTTTATAGGAAAATAATATCATTTTTTAAAACGTCATATGGGATCATGTAATGAACTTTACTAAAGCATTTCCCTCTCTCCATAGGGGCCACTGTTCTGCAAGAATAAAATTAAATCCAGTGCCTTCTTCACAAATCTGTACTGATTTCTGCTCATCTTTCTGTTATCACTCTGGCATTTATAAATAGTTAGATTGGGGGTTTGGGTTTAGAATTTGAATGTGAAAGGGCGGGTTAATAACTTTTAATAAATTTCTCCTTTTTTTTACCCTCATTAGAGAGGGACACACATCATTCTTCCAGGGTCCCAGTTCCATACTTGTCCTCCACAAGTTCTCAAAGCTATGAGCTAATAATTTCAACTTTTCATCACCTGGTTCATAAAGAGCTTATGGCTGGTTAATTTATAAACACTAATAAGATATTGAATGCTACTAGTTCTAGAACACGTGTTTTATTTTGGTTTTGGTTTTTTTTATTCTGTGCTGACTTTTGTCACTGATAACCCATGTGTTTAACAGTCAATATTTTTGTGAAAATATTAAACTTTTAGGCCTTCCTAGTGTTATAAAATAGTATCTAAAGAATTTGTTCTCAAACCGACAGAAGGGGGAAAGGCCATCCCCCCCTTCTGGTGCCTTTGTATTGTCTTTCGTTTGAAGTCACTGGCGCAGGACTCCTGATGGCTGCTAAGCCAGTGCACTCTGATAAGCGAACGAGAGCGGCTCCTTCCTGCTTCATGCTGAGCCAACATGACCAAAAAAGAATAAAAATTTACCCTGCCAATGCGGAGAAAGACTACGGCCTTCATCCCCCACGACTACCAGAGGGACCAGGACAACCCCCTAGCAACAGTACGCGCAACCGCAGAACTTATCCGGATGTGCCACGTACACCTGGAACAATTGTGCTATAAGAGGGGACTCTGGCGGGGGTGAAGCGCGCGCCGTTAGTGGAGCAGAGACTCCCCGGCCGCCCAGCGCTGTTTTGCCTGCTTGATTGCTTGCTTAAATAAATTCGGTCCTGTTAAACCTTAAATCTAGATTGGCTCCTATTATTTTGTGGTTGCCACTTATGACACTAGAATCATCTACATTTATTATCACCTATTACTTGTAATCTTATTATAAAAGTACTTGGCTCCTTTTTTCTGAGAAAGAGAGGCTTTGGTGTTCCTCAAGTGTAGCTCTGTGTACTGTATCTCTGTGGTCTTTTGCTTTCTTCCTACACTTTGTTCATGGTAATCCAACCTACTTAGTTTTTCTGCTTGTCTGAGAGTCATTAAACAGCTCGTTGTTTAGCCAAATTGATCCTTTCCTATATTTCCTTAAGAATGGAAAAATTTGAACCTCTACTTTTGAAACTGTTTCTTAAAGGGACTTCCTGTTCTGCTTAACTCTTTTCCCCTTAAGCTTACTTCTCAAATCTCAGTGTTTGCTGAATTTGCCTGCTTATTTTTGTTTTGCTATTCTGCTCCCTGGGCTCTCTTCTGAAAAGCTATGAACTCTGTCAAAGCGCAGTCATTTTCATCCAAGTTGTCTTCAGCCTTCACAGGATCAGTGAATATCTTTCTGTTGGCTGGAATCAGTCCAGAAAAATGTCTCCCTCTAAATCCTTTCTTGAAGTTTTGTACTCAAATCTTCTAACAGTCACATTCTTAGAAAATGCTGGACATCATATCCCTGCAGTACTCTTTATCTGTAGTCAAAATCCTCAATTGCCACTTGGCAATTCTGCCACATACTCATAAAAAATACAAAAAGTCTTATCCACCCAATCTGTATAGGGTCTAATATTTTCTAGTGATCCAAGTCTGAAGTCAAAAGGAAGCATTTGTGATGTACCAGAAAAAGAATATTTCCCTTATTTCACTGTCTGTCCTTGAATTAAGAGGGGTAATTGTTATGTTTCTCTTGTATTAATTAAATCATATTTTGATCTTGTAGTGAGATTTCCAGCCCTTGTTCTTTATTCCTGTATTTTCCGCATTAGTATATTTTTATGTATCTTAGATTTTTCAGTAGACTGATCTATTCTCATTCTTCACATTTCCCTTATGACCCTTCTTTCTTATTTTTTGTGGTTTTGTGCAGGTTTCTGCTGTTTATCATTACTTCTGGGTTTTTGTTCCTCAGTCCTGTCAATTCTTTACCTACAAAACCCTTTTCACAAGCTTTAGAAAGATATTCCTTTCTTCTTTTTAATCCATGCCCCACTGCTCGTGGAACTTCATCTCAAACAAAGCAAACTAAGTCCTCTTGGTAGCATCCTCTGTGCAGCCACACATCTGTCCCCAGGACATATCCAGTCTGCAGGTGGCTACTTGGAAGTTGAACAAGACCCTCCATGTATAGTTAGATTACATATTGGCTTTAACACATTTTCAACAATTCCAAATTTTTGTATCCTTATGTAGGAGCTCATCACTTTCCCTTACAGGCTGCTTCCAATAATTATTTTTTCTATTAAAACATTTTTGTTTTCTGCCCTGCTGCAATATTTCATTTCTGAGATAAGACAATCAAAATGCAATTACTGAAGAGAAAAACACAATCTACAGTTTGATTTTATTGTAATCCATAGTCAGAATGCTCTCATATTTTTACACACCAAATGACACATTGTATCAGAAGATCCAAAGTCACCTGATTAGTCATCAGATCATCAATAAAAAAATAATCAGTGTTACGAAGCTTAGTACTGATTTTTTTAAAATGTTAAAACATATGCATGTTCTAAAACTAACAGGCACAATGTAATTGTCATAAACTATGATGAGAATTCCCAGAAAAAAACCTGAGTTTTGGTGATTTTAATGTGCTTTATCCATCACCAAGCAAGGTGGCAGCAAAAATTGCCACCTCAAAGATGGCATGTTTTTGATAAAGCATAGATCAAATTCTGAAGTCTTAACTTGGTTTCAAGGAGAGATACCGAGTTCAGAATCTGGTTGGACAGTAAATTTGTAATGTTAGGTGTAGTACACCTGTGAGACTTGTTGGGTCACCTAAAGTTTCAACAGAATGGAGAATTAAATGTAAAGTTCCTGTGATAGGCTTTGAATTAGGTATTATTAATTAGCAGAATACACTTTCTTCCTTCTGCGTGCAAAACCTCCGAAGTTTCTTAATTCTCTAGATATCTGTGTATGTATTCTTCACTCTCAGGCTCCGGTTTTTTTTCTTTTTTTTTTTTTTTTTTTTTTTTTTTTTAATTTCAGCTATACTGGAAAATATTTATAAAGAACAAGGGCATCATGCAGTTTGAATTAGTAAATCAAAATTGCATTTGGTTCAAATGAAATTCTCTGCCCTTAAAAATGGTAACTTACTCTCTATGGGGCTGTACCCGAAGACAATTTTGAAAATTCAGCTAGTAGAGAGAGTTTCTGACAAGTTACAGGGTAGTTTCTATCACAAATTGATGCCCACCCTCCTACTTGTAAGAGAACAGTAGCCTGTGCTCTGCCTACCTGAACAACTCTGCGCAGCGCGGCGATTGTCACTAGCAAAAGGCCATCTCCCTGATTTAGATACAGAGGACAGAGGGCAAGAACTTCTTAGAGGGACCATTAATCTCAGACCCTTAATCTCCCTCATTCAACATTGCTGAGTCTTGTTGCAGATCTCATCAGGACATAATAAAATGAACTCCTTTGTGAGTAGCAACTTGTCTCTGTGCTACTCTGAATACAAGGAATATTAGGTTAAAATGAACTACAGATGAAGTGTACAAACATTTTCTCTAGCTTCCTACCTTTTCCAATGTGCAAAATTTATCTACTCCTCTGCTTTTCATTTCATTTTTCTATTCAGAACTGATCTTGGCTTTCACTTTAAAGTAGCAAGGATCAACTTCTGTTAAAAAAAGATAAACAGCATGCTTTTTTACAGTCTTGAGAAGTGCATAAATTACTGAAGCTTCTCTGTGTTGGTGCAGCTTCCTAGTTTACTCTTATTTGTTACTAAAATCCAGTAGGTAATGGCGAATCACACTTCCCTTTCACCTTCCTTCCCTTTTCTCTTCTATACATGCGTACAACGTCAACATGTGATGCAACTTATGTATAAATCCTCTCCTGTAGTTAGCTATTGCTATTACATTTTCAGATTCAATCTAATTGACATTCAAAAAGCAGTCTAGAACGACGCATTAAACTCTGCATGAATCAGCTTTTAAAAGTGTTCACTGTACCAAAACCAATAACTGCTGTATATCGTATTAGAGGCTTAACATGACAAATACTTTGTTATTGTTCTTTTTGTAGGCTCGGAATAATTAACAGTTGATTAGACTTAAAGGGAGGATCCAAAGATTTCTTCCAGATACAATTATGAAAACATCATTAAAGGAATAGTGTATAATTCTAAATGCCCTCTGCAAACTACACTTTTCACCTTGAACTTTGCATAAAGCTGGGCCTGCATTAAGAAGAACCTAATCAGGTAAAACAGCAAAATAAACATATTTTAACCAATGTTTTATATACTTATACACAACCCTCTGAAAACATGCTTAAGTTAGAAAATACATATGAAACATGCTTAAGTTAGAAAATATATATGTTGTATATCAGTTGCATATTTAAAGAAGTTCATATTGTCACCTGATAGGTATTTTACAGTTTAACATGTTGGATTTGAAACAAAGTGATAGTGTTCTTTGGTTGCACAGGTTAAGTAGGAATTCACTTCTATTAGCAAGCAAGCACAATGACTACTGTTTACTTCTGTACTTTTTTCAACAACCCTATAGCAGCAACTAGGAAGAAGGAATCCTTGTCACTGCTTTGCAACAGTGAAAGTAACATTTCAAATATACCATGAAAGGTAGTTTGAAGAAGCGATAGTGGTGTACACTTGTACTGAAGGACAAATCTTGATAATTTATGGGTAGTCGTTATAAATAAAAACATAAATTAAAGCATTTTTTAGTAGGAATGATCTTCCATTGATTAATATTTTAGAACATTTAAAGGTAATTAAGGCAATGGGACAATTAATTGCTTTATGAACAAATTATTTTAATGGTAAAATTCAATCTTTGAATTTAATCAGAACAATATGAGAATCCTAAGCAGAACTGGAATTCGATTCCAAAAGCTATAAGCTGACAGGGGAATGCTAAATGAACAGTTCTTCACTACAGAAACAATTTTTTCTTTCAGTATAAAGCCTACTAGAAATAATACTATAAGAATGTATATCTGGATTTGAAATGGATTTTTTTTTCTTATTACACAACACAACATTGTCATAGACAAATACAATGTAAGTACAGATTCCTTTTTGTCAATTCAGCAAAAATTTCTACATCTTCAATATTTTAAGAAGCTAGAATTTTTAAAAATCTTATTGTATGTATAATCAGTCTTAGAGAAGGCAGAAACTCTGTAGGATGAGATAACTGTAATACCAATTTAACTTAGGAAAAACTTCAAAGGAGAAAAATAGTAAATCAGTGACTATGATTAGCTATTTCTTTCTATATGTACATTCTACTTTTCCCAAGCAAACCAGAGGACAAATGTGAAATATCAGCCATATAAATAATGATCATAACCTTTAGCTGCTGAAATCACCAGCAACACGAAGCCGAATAATGAGGAAAAAAGAGCACTTCATTAATCATTCATGCAAGATTATATCTGATATGAAGTTATATGTATCTTCTGGTATATGCGTTTGTGTGTTTTGACTTGAATTAAGTAGTCTGAACAGCAGGAGAAAGATTAAGCTTTCAGATGTTTAGAAATACAGGAATTAAAACTTTAGATGAAAAGTGAAGAAAAGAAAGCCAATGTTTACAATAAAAACTGGAATTGAGGGTAAAGGAGGATTTTAGGTGTTGGTCTCTGCAATATCATTCCTATTTCTAGTAGAACAAACCATAAAAGTGCCAGTATCAGAGTTCAGGTCTACCCTGTTAAGGCATCCTTACAGTAGGATGCCCTAATTATGCTCTGGGTGCAGTTTTCTTCTTGGTGCGCTTGTCCTTCCCCAAAGACCTGCGTTGTTTCCTTCACAGCTGAGTAGGTCGGACGGGACGAGGGAGGCCACCTGCCTACCAAGACCTGAAGTGGAGAGTCAGGCATGCTGACCCGTATCTCAGGGAGCAACTTGGGCTCAAACGCAAGTCTCTTGCTGCCTTCAGGGAAAGAAACAAGGTTTTGTCCAATATTTTGCTTCAGACACTGCTGTGCATGCCTTACATTTCCCCTTTTCTTTTTTTTTTTTTTTGTTTTTTTTTTTTTTTTTGGCTTGTTTTGCAGTCAGTCTGTTTCTGTTAGATTTAGGGAAAATTAAGTTCATTCTATTGATTAAAGTAATGACTCTTTCTCTAGTCCTTCTTTCCAGTGTGAATACTTATTAACTGCACTGAATTTACTTGAAGTCAATGGGTCTAGTCACACAAATGAGAATGAAGCCTGACTGAACTATACTGCAGTCCCAGCAGTCCCAGCTTTACAAGCCTTCAGGTTTTGCTCGTGAAAGGCCCTACAGATAAGACAGCGTCATTGGCACATGCTTTATTTAGTACAGGGAATAAATGAATAACATCTTGCCTTTGCTTATGATATAAGGGAGCTGGAGACCCCTCTGATGGGGCGGCTGCACGCAGTGACAGTGCAGCTTCCCATTCCTGCCCCCGCTACGGCGCAGACTCGCCTGCTGCTGCTCGCATGGCGGCGTGCTTGACCGGGGCATCTCATTAGCCCAGCAAAAAGAGCAAGTACATTTCTGCCAGGTTAGAGAGCTGAGTAAGAGCACCATGAGGCTGGAGGTGCACCAGAGCTCGTACAAGGGAGGGAGCAAGCAAAGTGAAAAGGGGGGCAGGGAGTGACTGAGGCTGGGGCAAGAAAGAGGAACAGCAGAGCAGGCAGAGAGTTTGGGAACCACATCTTATCTTTCATGGTATCTATGTGGTTACATTGGTTCAGCTTCATCATCTTTCTGCCATCTTTCATCCATTCTATTATGACCTCCTAACCACTTTCTATTTGAAATTTAACTATCAGGAATCCACTGAGAACAGAGAAGCAAGTACGGGGCTGATCCTGTGATAAGGGACCTGCAGACTGTGGTTTAACATTAACCATAGCATTTATAATAGCCCAAACACTATTCACCTTCTCTATGTTTAACCACTCATTCCAGTTCCCCCTTGAACATTTCTCTCCTCTCACTTATGCTGATTCAGCTCTTCACATGACCATGCTCTAAACTGAACCTGTGAAATGAAAAAAAAAAAAAAAAAAAGGGAAAGAAAGAAAGAGTCTTGCCTTTAAATAAAAACATGCCATTTCACCAGTCTGATTTATGGTCAGGGGAAAAAACTGCTGAACTGGCATGAATAGACATCAGGGCTCAAAGGAAGGTAGGAATGTATGGCCACTTGCGGGGAGGGAGGGACACATCTTACACGTGATATGCTCCTGACAGAATAGGAGCATGAAGAAACTACAGGCTTAGTTCAGGCATTAGTTTAGACTTGTGAACAGCGTAGACAGGCGCAGATTAGACAGCTTAGGGAGGCTGTGAAGTCTTCTTCGGTGAAGGTTTCTAAGAACAGATTAGACATGAGCCTGTCAGGATGTGCATAGCCTATCTGAGCTTGGAGGCTGGGATGCTATATCCTTGTTTTCTCACAGTTGGTGGAGTGTTCTGAAATATTGTCAATATTTGGTTACATCTATATTTCCAATATATTTTCAAAATTAAAAAAAATAAAAAAGTTTGTTTATGTAGTTTCATCCATAGTAGCAAAAATGTGCAAAAATGTGCAAAAATGTGCAAAAATGTGCTAGAATATTGTACCGTTTTATGGGTCTGGTATTTCATGAAGATTCCTTTTAGCAAAGGGATAATGAAGCCATGAAGCAATATCTACTTTAACCTAAAGCAAAAAAATCAAACCCATTTTGAACTTGGATATCCACATTTATGTGTGCTTGGCTTATGTCAATGTCAGTAGTATTAAACTGTAGAAATCAATTGTAATTAAGCAAACAATTTAGTTTACACTGTTAAAAATCCAGCTTTACAAAGTTGAGTACACTGAAATTGTTAAATGTGGTTACTAGGAGTTCATTTCAGGTGTCCTGGAGCTGAATTATAAGCTCCAAGTGGAGACAGACAGTTCTTAAAAAATCAAGCTACTTTGGAACTATCAGATAACCATACTTGAAATACTCAAAAATACCACAATAGAGCAGGACAGAGGTAGCCATTTCAATGTTTCACTTAAAGAGGTTTGAGCTGATTTGAACATACACTTTGTGTTTCACAGTTCTCATATAGGAGTTCATGAAGCACAGAAGAGTGCCTTGTTTGAAAACCTAGACCAGAAGTTTACATAATCTCTTTTTTAAAAAAAACAAAACAAAACAAAACACCAAAAACCAAACAGAACTTATTTGGAGATGTGGAAATGGAATGGAGCTGCACCAGGGGAAGTTCAGATTAGATACAGAAAAAGGTTCTTCACTGAGAGGGTGGTGGTCACTGGAACAGACTCCGCAGGGTCATGGCATCAAGCCTGTCAGAGTTCAAGGAGTGTCTGAACAATGCTCTTATTTATATGATTTAGTTTCAGGTAGTCCTGCAAGGAGCAGGGAGTTGAACTCTATCATCCTTATGAGACCCTTCCAACCTGAGATGTTCTATGATTATTTTGCAAGTGAAACAGATCTGGTCACTTGAGCCTCCTTTGAATTCTTAAGACACAGTTTCAGGAATGCTAGATATTTGAGAGTCATATATGAATGCCGAATCAAACAGCTATAAGCTTTGGACTTCTTCCGTATAAATAATGGATGTAATTTCATACTGTTTTAGATATTAAGAACAGCAGCACAGAAAAAAAGTTGGATATTGTTGACAAATTAGGTGATGGTAAAATAAACATTCACCAGATTTTAGAACTGTGTAAGATTCCTTGTGCCCCATTTTTAACATTACTTATATCTTACCTAAAAACACAGGCTTCCATTTCTAGTATTATATTTTTGTTTACTGAAACAGTTTGTACTAAGTTAGAGACTGAAGGAAAGAAAGCCAAAAGGAAACAGATTTGTAAAGCCAAAAAGGCTGAATATCACTCTTCAGGCATTAGATACCAAGGGGGAAAGAAAGAGAGAAAGAAAGAGAAAGAGAGAAAGAAATAAGGAGAGAAAGAGATAAAGAAAGAGAAAGAAAGAGGG
>KL277013.1:0-59196 GCA_000699545.1 Podiceps cristatus | reverse complement strand
TCCTGCTGCCTCTTGTGCGTAGGGATGTGGCTGAGAGACCTCTCAGAAATGCTGATAAAATTGCATTGAAAGGACTCTTGGGGAATGTATTTTAGGAGGAAAAGAACAGAAGAGTGAGTGATGCTGCTGCTGCTAATAAGGGAGATTAATGAAAGAAATGTATCCAAAAAACCCTGATGGTATGTGTTCAGGGCCTGTTTATTGTAAGATTGCTGATGTAAAGATTAACCGATTATGAAGTATCATTTTCTAAGGCCTTTATGTTGAATTGTATTTAGTGGATTGTCTTAGATGGTTGTGTTTTAATTGTGAAATAATAGGTTTGAATTAAGGTTTGCTTAGTTTCTAATATTGTCAGAATAAACTGTGCTAGTATACCTCTGCATTTTTACATCTGAACAGATAGATATGTATATTTAATGTTAAAATTCATCTTGGTTTTGGGTAGTTACTGCTGTGAAATTTTAGGATTGTTTTGCTGTTGGCTTCATTAAACAGAAGAACGCAGACTAGGAAACATTAAATAGTTTCACAAAATAGAATGAATATGTTTCTAATGTGTAAGTACTTATGTCATTAGTGTGACAGTAGACTGTTTTTTTTATCTAATATTTCTGGCTGATTTTGCTGCTTTTTGGGGGGGTTGGTGGTGGTTTGATTACACTGTGTTGTGTATGTCTCTTATGTTCTTTGTTTATCTGCTCAATGTTTTAGCATTAGGTGTTTGGACTTCATTTTTCCCCAAGCTATCTTTCTTAAATTTCATCACAGGGTTCAGTAAAGGTATCTTACTAACCTAATTACTGTTGTAAGCTCTTTTATTTTAGGTATAATACTTGTTTTTTCTTTATGTTCTGCCTGATACTACAGAATAGTCTAAAAGGCTTCTTGCTACAGTAGTGTGGCCTGTAAATATTTTTCTAGCTCATAAGGCAGGTTTTTCCCTTCATTTGTTACTGTATTGGCAGCAGTGATTAGGTTATTCAGAGCACGTGAACCAATTTCATCCCCCAATGAAGAAAGGAACTATTGCGACCATAGAGACTATTCTGAAGACATAGATTGGATTGCACTGGATAATTAGGCGATTTTGAAACTGCTAGTAACCCTCTCCTGGTTTTTAGTAATTTAACTGACAGAGGGGAAAACTGTGCTGGTTTTAATGTAAGCTATATTGTTGCTTAGGAATTGAAAATAGCTGTGTCATAGTTTCTCAAAAATACCTGAAATCTCTTCCTCTGTCATCTTAACTGTGTACCACAATTTTTTCATACGTGGCATTTGAAAAATATACATACAGATTATGAGACAGCGTAAGTTACTGAAAACAGAATTGTAGTTGAAGATATGTTTTGCTTATAATCATTTAATGTTTTTAATCTCAAAATAATTTCAACATTTTTCCTGGCTAATAAAGAGCTAGGCCTCCCTTTTGATAATTGAGGTGGGAAATTATAAAGCATGCATCTGATTGTGAGGTTTGATATCTTCTCTTACTTTTAGATACTGGATGTCTTAGCAGTTGTTTGTATACCGATTTGTAAACTATAAACTATAAATACAATGGAATAAGGAATATTTGAGCTAGTTTTTAAGGTGTTGTAACAGATAAGCTAAAAAAAAAAACAAAAACAAAACCCACACCCCACAACAAAACAAACCACAACACAGCCTATTACCCACCCCCCAACCCCCCCTTTGCTATTGCTCAGAATGTAGTGTAATCATGCAGGAAATCATGTTACCTGGTTTTAAAACCTTCTCTTGAATGTAATGTGTAGCTCCATTCCCCCAGTGTTAGCTCTTATACTTCCAGGCTATATACTTCTCATAAGTTGGTAAATCCACTTTTGATATAAAGGCATTTGGGATAACTAAATTGTCAAGAGGTGCTGAAGCCTTTTGTGATGTTTGTTGGAATTACTGGACGTCTGCAAGCCTCTTAAAGATTTGTTAGGCCTATCTGTCTCATTAGCTTGAAGGAGCTTTGTGATATGTAACCCCTTAAATGATATGGTCAAGGTTAATTATATATTATACTTGGGATTCGGTGTAATACTTTTTAAAATTAGTTGCTCTGTGCAAGTTAGTTTTTAATGTTTAACTGAGCTACAGAAATAGCAACAGAGGCCTGCAGGGTGGATAAATAGGCTCTTCAACATTTATCTCTTGGATTTTTAAGTTGCTGTTTGAGAAACCAGTTTTTGTGAGAGATTTCAGGTGCTGCTAATGTGAAATGGAGAGCACTTCAGAAGTGAAACCTTGTAAGACTAAGTAGTGATAGCAGTTGGCTAGCCACTGAGGACTTGCTGTCAGTACAAATCTGATGGTAAATAAATTCCATGAAGTAAAAGAAAAAATAGGCAAAAAGCAGCTAACCTCAGGCATGCTGAAAGGGTGGTTTTCAGAAGAGGTGTGTGAGTCCTAATCATCACTGTCAGTGCAAGAGTTAAGTGTTGAACATACTGTGCAGTTCCGTCCTTAAACCACAGGGGGAATGTAGTGACTTGGGTAGTACAGAAAAAGGAAAAACTGAGGTTTTCAATATTGACTAGAAAGCACCTCGTTTGTAATTCTGAAATTCCATTACTAATTCTTTTGCACCTGTCAGTGCTTGTCCTTGAATTATTAGCTGGGGAAATACTTCAACGGAATCCAGAAACTATTTCAAAGCAAGACTTTGAGATTTTAGTATGGTCCTCTCTACTTTTACAATAGTGTACTCATAATAATAATAATAATAATCTATTATAGGCCTCTTCCAGTAACTTGTTATCTATAGTGTTCTTCAGTAAAGCAGGTACAGATGCCCTGTGACTGGCCCACGACTCCCTGTTCTTTAGATTGTCAGTTCTGATAAAAACTATTCTTGCCCATAGAGACTGCTATGAAAGAAACTCAGGCATGCAGTGATAAAATTGATACTGTAGAGCCTGAAGCAATAGGTCTGGGATTGGAACTGATCTGTTAATTTCAAAGTGAAATCATTGTTTTTAACAATAGCAGTACAAGCTATCTCAATGTTAGTGGTTACTTGTTAGAAGGAATAGCTATCATAAACTCATATCTGAGTTTACACAGCAGATCTCATATACACAGATAATGGAGAGCACAGTAGAAATCAAGTGGGAAGCAGTGTGTAAACTTTGCAGATCTGGTATAATTATCCTCCTTTGTGGGGTGAGTTGAAAGCCCCCTTCCAAAAGCTGGAAGACAAATACCATCATTAATTTGAAAGACTTAAACACGCTTTCTTTGACATAAACGCTATAGCTTTCCATTAACAGACCAGGTGAAAGGGCAGGTGCATAAGACTGTATCATATGCAGTTTTTTTCCCCAGAAGGATGAGAAGCTCTGGGATGGAAGATCACTTTCTTGGGATAATTCTCAGCATCATAAAAGAATTAACTAAACTGGCAGATTTACTCAGTTTGCTATTAGAATTGGTGTATAATCATTTAATCTAGAATATAACAGGTATGATGAGTAATTCCTGAAACTACTCAGATGTTTTTATTTAGCTACTATCACTAAATGTTATTTAGTGATATTGCTACAATAAGTTCAGTGATGTTTTGTATTGCTGCAAACTCTACTAATGTATGGTATATATTTCACATATACTTTGGAAATGTATAAATCCTATATCCATATGAGGAAGCTTAGAAGGAGTAAAAGTACAAACGGGAGAATCTGAGATTAGTTTTATTCATTGAATGATAAAAACTGAGCATAGGTCATAGACCTCAAATTGAGACATAAGAATGGACATTGTGTGCACTTAATTTTAGCTTGCTTTCCTCCTGCTCTAAAGCAGAGAAAGGTACTGTGAGGTACAGAGGTGTCAAAGCTGTCAGACTGAAAAGCGATAGCTCTGGAGAGTTAGTTCTGCTGCAAGGTAACGGTGTCCCCTGTCATACTGAGGTATTGCGTCCTTTTCTGGGTGTAATATTAGCAGGTGACTGATTAAATTGGAAGGAATTCAGAGATATATGTGCAAGAGTCTGATTTCTTAGGAAAGATAAATTACACCTTTATGAAGTAATAGCAAAACTGAGTTTCTGTCATTCTACTAATACTGGAATAATGTAAACATTGAAAAGGAAATGGAACTGTTTTAGAATGGATCATATGCTGAAGTAATGGAACCGTGCTGTGAGGGAAAACAGCCTGACTTAGAAAATGCGTTCTAGCACTGAGACTGTAGGAACCAAATAATGGTTTCAAGGGCATAGTGAAGGCCACCTTATAAAAGCTTCCTGAATTGGTAATAAATGTTAAATCCATTTTGAATAGCTGGTGGGTTGTCTGAACGGTTTTGCATTTTTAGTGATGATGTAATCCAATAGGTGTTGATGCCCGTCACTTGGGGGCAGATCAAGTAATTCAGTATGCACTGGAAGAAAACTTAAACAACATCAATTTAATACAAATGGTAACAACCTAAAAAATAGGAATTCCATGCTTTTCATGAGAAGTAGGCTTGAACAGCCCATGGTAAATGCCATGCTTAAATTGGTGGGGGTTAGCTAATTTTAATTTCGATTTCATTCTAAGCAGAAGTTCTGGAAACTTTTGGTAGTTCTGTGATCATCAGCCTCATGTTCAATAGCAGTTTGAAATACTAATAGAATTGTACAGATAAATATGAAATAAGGGGGAAATGAGATATAAAACATGGGCCACAGCTAATCTATGGAAAGGTTTCAGTGCAAGGAGAACAAGACTAGGACTTCAGTCTAGAAAAAGACAACTGATGAAACATGATACAATTAATTTAAAAATAGCGTATGGCATGGATTAAGTGAAATCACTTAACAGTTTCCTATAGGACAAGAAGTAGGACTCTTGAAAACATTTTAGAAGATGTCATTTTTATAGGGGACTTGTCAGTAAGCTTTTTTGTTTTTCTTCCAACCCTTTTCATAGACATGTTATAGCTTGCTTTTAAGATAAAAAATGAGATTAGGTGAAAATTTGATTTAACCGAGTCTTAACTGATCACACTTCAACAGACTGAATTCAGTTCCTTCTGATTGCTGTCTAGCTTGGTCATAAAAAACTGGAATTCTCACCCCTTTCAGCTACCTGGTGTGAGTCACATGTACTCCAAGGATTAACTTTTTCTGCAAAACATGTGGTGTCAAGTCTAGGTTAAGGTTCCCCAGCAAGTCTTAAATCATGCAGGCTACTGATAACATACAGTAGTACCAAATTCCTGCAGGAAACTTCATTGGGTTGCTCCACACTTCTTTGCCTTCAGTAATTCGAGGCTGCATAGAAGACGGAGGCTTTCTGTTACCAGGCTTTATTTGTAACAGGAAGTGGTGCTTCATGTATGAATATGAGCCAGCAGTGTGCTCAGGTGGCCAAGAAGGCCAACGGCATCCTGGCTTGTATCAAAAACAGTGTGGCCAGCAGGGCTAGGGAGGTGATCGTCCCCCTGTACTCGGCTCTGGTGAGGCCGCACCTCGAGTACTGTGTTCAGTTTTGGGCCCCTCGCTATAAGAAGGACATGGAGGTGCTTGAGCGTGTCCAGAGAAGGGCGACGAAGCTGGTGAGGGGCCTGGAGAACAGGTCCTACGAGGAGCGGCTGAGGGAGCTGGGCTTGTTCAGCCTGGAGAAGAGGAGGCTCAGGGGCGACCTTATCGCTCTCTACAGGTACCTTAAAGGAGGCTGTAGGGAGGTGGGGGTTGGCCTGTTTTCCCACGTGCCTGGTGACAGGACGAGGGGGAATGGGCTTAAGTTGCGCCAGGGGAGTTTTAGGTTAGATGTTAGGAAGAACTTCTCTACTGAAAGGGTTGTTAGACGTTGGACCAGGCTGCCCAGGGAGGTGGTGGAGTCACCATCCCTGGAGGTCTTTAAAAGACGTTTAGATGTAGAGCTTAGGGATATGGTTTAGTGGGGACTGTTAGTGTTAGGTTAGAGGTTGGACTCGATGATCTTGAGGTCTCTTCCAACCTAGAAATCCTGTGATCCTGTGATGTATGTACTAAGACATAGAAGTTTATTGGAAATAAAACAGTGGCCTGCAAAGTGGATGCAGATGTTGACTGGAAAAGACTGATGTGTTCTGCTTCAGTAATCTGGGCTTTGTTGCATTAAGTGCTTCCTAAATACAAATTGCAGAAGCTCAGTTGAAGCTATAAAATTTGTGAACATGAGAAAGAAGCGATGTCTGGATAAAAATATACTTAAAGGTGCCAGTTGATTTGTTCAGGTAAGTAGAATACTGCTCAGATATCTTTGTTGCATAAAAGTAGTTTAGTATTAAAGAAATGCTTCATCTTGTGCTCAAGTTGTTTTGCTACAGATTACCTAAATATTCAGAACTTCATTTTGTTTTACTTCTGTACCAAGTTAGGTAAATTAAAGAATTAAATCAATTAAAGAAGTACTGGCTCAGTACTCTTTCAGCTTGATAAAAAAAAAAAACATTTTAATGCAGATCTTAATTCCTGTTAATTGAACATTAAATTCAGTTTTCATTGTAGTAAATCTTTTAATGAAAGTGATTTTTATTTTGGGAGAGTATATGATGCAATCATCAAAAGAAGCCTTTTGGTCTTTTAGTAACAATAGAATGCAAGCTTGGTTTTGTAGTGCATGTAACCACTGTGATTTTGTAAACAGAGGAGCCAACTACACATTGTGAAAGGGTGTAAAGTTTGAAATTGCATTGTTTATCAAAGATGCTAAACACCTTCAAAAGTATGGATCCGCCACGAGTTGTCTTCCATCCCTTTTCATAACTTCTTTCAAATAAGAGCCACAAGTACAGCATAGTTTTATCCTGTGCTCAGAACAGCCTTGCAAAATGCATCCCAGTCAGTAAGAGATGCTGAGAAGGACATACAACAGATAATGATCGCTGATATGCAGAATGATCCTCGTAATCGGGACATCACTTCTGGAATGTCCAGCAACTGAATTTAGTCAGGATTTCTTGAGTAGCACTTTGGGTACTTTGCTATGTTATTTTTAAGTACATATGATAAATTTTACATAAAATCATAAAGTTCTGATCTCTGATTACAAAATTAGGCTCTATAGAAAAGCCATTAATCTTGTATAAAAAAGTGTTTGAGTTCTGAGTTATTTCTTCAACAAGTGATAAGAATAAGCCTTATGAAGTAATTAAGTGTCTTTTGGACACTGAAAGCATAAATCCTTCAGCCACTCTAAAGAATTTTAAACAATACTATTTTTCCTGTATATCTGCCATCTTAAATTCTTTGGTTCTTTTAGGTAAGATGGATTTTTTTACATAATGCTCTTGAGTAAAATAATGTTCTCTTCTATTATTTTTGTCCTGTTACGCTATTGTATTTTGGCAATTTAGTTCCAAAATAATTACCCTCCTTCCAAAGAAAATGAAAACTTAAGTTCATTAGTGTATGCTTGAAAGACTACAAAAACTTATGTAGACCCTGTATACAGGTCAGTGTATCATAAATGAATCAACACTTTTCAGCAGATAACTGTCTTGATGAATGAATACCAAATTTGTTTTCACTTAACTGACAAACAGTTTTGCTTTGAGTAGATAATACATGAGTAAACTCTGAGTTGTTAATCAGAGTTGTATTCTTAATGGGTCTTAGTGGTTAGTTAATAAATGGTTAGTCTCACAAGTAAAGAGAGAATTTGGATTCTGTCACTGACCTCACTGTTGGTGTTCTAGAAATCGGCATGGAAGTTAGTGGATCACCCAAACATGCTACAGTTTCTCCATCAGGTGATTCGGAGAATCCTACTCTTAACCCTAGTTTAATCCCAGATTTATCTGCCCTGGTAACACTGTGAGCGTATGCAACTGTTCAACTCTTACATGCACAGCAGGTTTCAGCAAAAAGAAACAAATTGTTGAATGTGATGTAGCGCTGTTAAATTGTGCGGTCTGCCTTTGCTGAAGGTGATGCTCGATTTCGCATGAGGTTCAGGTTATAACTGTCCTTTCCTCTGCAGCACCCAACTTGCCTACAAGCCAGGCAGATGGCCACGTTAGCCGTGGGACTTACTGCACTCGGCAGCCTAACCAAAACAATTACAGTTCTTACACTTGATATTAAGGCAATCCAGATCGAGTAAAAGTGTGGGTTTTGCTATGTTGTATCATGAGGTGGTTTTGAGCCTTTTTTTTTTGTTTGCCAGAAACATTCCAAGTTCTCATACACTTGTTTGCCGTGATTGTAGGAGGGTTACATTTCCATTACAATTTTCAATAAATAATTCTGTAAACTGTTTGCTACTGAATATTTAGATATCTCTTTTAAAGTATCAGTTGATTGGGTTTTTTTTTGCTCAAGAGATATTAAGTCAAATCCTTGGGTGTCTACTGTTTCTTTGATAGTGACAGTAACTATCTTGCTTATGTATTGTCTAAATGTTTTATTTATCATATTTCTGTGACTAAAAGATGGTATTGTTTTTTTGTTTGAAAGTGAAAACCTGTATTTTTAAAAATAGGTGGTTTAGATTCCTTCATTTCTTAATTTTCTCATGTGTTTTGAATGCAATCAATATTTTTAATGACAAGGCAATCCAGTTTTTCTAATTGCCATTCATGTGAGCTTTTTAACTGAGAGACCATGAAAGAGCATACGGTATAAGAGGTGATTGATCTAGAGGGGGATACAGCACCAGTGCAGCAGAGATTACTTCAAAATGAGATGTGAGTTCTGTTTTTACTGGATGGCATTGTCTTCATAAATGTGGCTTATCACCTTGTGATGGCATGGAGCCATTTAACAGAAGGACATGAATATGAGCAACCAAGAGAGATCACGCATGTGAAATCGGTGTATACGGAGCATACGTTTTCCCACCAAGCAGTTATGAAGTAGGAGTCAGTTAACCCCCTTCTAACTCAGTGTAGAACAGGATATTCAAACAGTATTCTACTGTCTTGCAGTAAGTGCCAGGTAAATACTACTGTTCTGGGAGGTACAGTTTTATTTCCTTACTGGTTCTCTGCTGATGCTGTATGTAGTGCACTTCCTTTGTCATTATTTCTATCTTAATTGTGCTTGTTCAGTTTTTTCATAGAGGTTGATCTGACTTTGTAGTGAATTTTAGTGTCCGCCAAAAAAGAAAAGGATGGGGATGCAGTTCCCCAACTGCTAATCAGTTTTAATTTAAATGAAAAAATAAAATGCTCTCTTCAGACCATTTTGAATAATGGCAAGAGGTGAATGCACTTAATACGTGTTGTTAAGGGTACTCTCCTTTTTCTGACTTCTGAAAAGGAATGGCAATTGTACGTATCAGCTTATGCATAATAAAAAGAAAGGCCAATTAACATACCATACAATGTATGTCTGTTACGTGTTTCAGCAAGCAGTTTTATTGTTTCAGTTTAACTATTTGGCACATATTAAGTAACAGATAAATGTAACAACATACTATCAAAGTTCTTTAGCATTTACTTTCCCAAAATTTGTTCTATCTTCATATGTAACTGGTTTTGTATGTTTTTTTATCTAATTCGGAGTCTATCCGAAATACCAATATCAATTTCCTACTTGTAATTCATGAGTTGGTTTTGAAAGAATGCTCACTTGTCTGCTCAGCAAAACATTAAAAGAACAAAACAAAAACTGAGCATTCTTATACTGTCCAGCTGGCAGGCAATGTAATTGGCCTGTAAACAAGTTGCATTAATCTCTGAGAAGTGATTTGCAGCAATAGCAAATTATCCCTGCGCTTAGTATAGTAAAAGATTTCATTATAGCTTGATCACATAAAAGCAGGCTTTGGAATTGCGTTTGTAAATCCAAATGCAGAGGGGAGAGTTTTCTTGTGGCTATCTTACTGCCAGTCATTGGGGTAAACCACACTTCTCAGAACTGATGGATTCTCTTACGTATTCTGAAAAATACAAACATTTCTAAACTGTCAGGTGGAAAAAACAGTATTTTGGGCTTGGCAGCAGGTTGGGCCTGTCTTTAAATTGTTCCTCTTATCTGGTGCTGGGGACGTATGTTGTAATTTGAAAAATGATTGTGCCGCCTTCTATTTCTCCCTGCTTTACCAAGTTACACTTTTATTTCACATCCTTTCTGCTAAACTCTGAGGAGGTAATTTTGAAGTGGGGAAATATCTTCTGTAGATGAGTTAATTTAGAATGAACACTGAACAACGTACAAATGGCTCAGGCATTTATATCCACAATTAATTTTGTGTGTTCAATTTTTTTCCTTAAGTTTTTTCTACAGTATTCTTTAAAAGATTAAAAAAAAACAACCCTAGGGAATGTCTTTGGAAAAACTATTAAATGTATTTACAGTGTTCTTTGTGTATTACTGTTACTGATGTAGTTGCACAGCTTGACAACAGAGGGAAGAATTGCACAAGAGCAACAGTCAGTTGTTTCACACTGCTTTTTATTTAGAGACAGCTGGTTAATTTTGTTTCAGGCATTCAGTTTGAATGTTTTTACTTCCCTTGTAATCTTAACTTGAAAAACAGTCGTTTTGGTTTTTCCCCTCCAATTTTCCAGTCTTGGAAGTATATAAAGTTCAGTACGTTCATTGTGATTAGACTATATATTTGTATTCCCCAATAAAAACTTGTTAGCCCTGTTAGCAGCTTAAAATATCTTTTTGAGTTTAGAGAAAAACTTATTCACATACAAAATGAATATTCAAAACAATTTTTTTAGGTAATAGCTTGTCTTTAAAATCCATCAGAGAGGAAAGATTGCTTTGTTTAATTAGGGGGTGGTATCTCCTTTAGCCTTCAAACAGCTAATTTGGAAGTCCTTAATGAGTTAACTGATGTGTACTGTAAAATAAATTAAAAAGTAGTCCTTTTCATTAAACACAGTAATTAAATACTCATGCTTTTGTGATGGCATTCCTTTTTCTAGGTAACTGGGATCCACAATGGCTGTAAAAACTTGTTTTAGTTCTTGGTTATTAAGAACATGGAATCCCTTGTTTTATCCTAAAGCGTTCTAGAAACATGTACCAAAACACCTTGTTTCAGGTTCAGAAGTATCATTTTCCCATATGAAGTGTAGGGGTGAAATGCATACTAAGATTAGAGCTTTGTTCACACATCACACAGAACACTGACAATAAACTGTTTCTTATTTCAAGATACATACTCACTGCCATTTTATGAATATGTTTATTGTTCAGGATGGCTTCTTTGATCTAGTATAGCTCTAGTTGGGATTTTTGAAGCTGATAGTGCTTCAAAATAATGATAATAAAAGCCCAAACTCCTTTTTATACTCTGCCATTATCCTTAAGTAAATTTTTAGGGAGGATATTCTTTCATGGGTGCATTGCTAGATAGTGGGAATACACATTTTATTCCAGTTCATAGATTATTCTGAGCAGGTTACCCAGGATCGTGGCCAGGCAGCTTTTTAATATCTTTACAACCTCTCTGGGCAACCTGTTTCAGTGCTCAGTCACCCTCACTGTGAAGAAGTAGTTCCTGATGTTCAGATGGAACCTCATGTGTTTCTGTTTGTGCCCGTTGCCTCTGGTCCTGTTTCCCAGGCACCACTGAAAACTGTCTGACTTGGTCTTAATTCTGCTTCCCTTCGGCTATTTGTATACATTGCTGAGATGTCCCTGAACTGGACACAGTACTCCAGATGTGGACTCACCAGTGCAGAGTGTGTGGGGGGTCCCTCCCCTGGCCTGTTGGCGATACTTTTCCTAGCGCAGCCCCGGACACCCTTAGCTGCCTTTGCCATAAGGTTGCATTGCTGGCTTATGTTGACCTTGGGGCCTGCCAGCACCCCCAGGTCCTCTTCTTAAAAGCTGCTTTCTGGCTGGTTGGCCCCCAGTGTGTATTGGGGCATGGGGTTATTCCTCCCTTCTCGTTCAACTTGATGCGCTTCTCGTTCAACTTGATGAGGTTCCTGCCTGCGCGGCTCTCCTGGGTTGAGGTCTCTGACAGTGCGACCATGCAGTGTATCAGCCTCTTCCCCCATTCTGTGTCAGCAGCGAACTTGCTGAGGATCTGCTCTGCCCTGTCAGGTCACTGTCGAGGATGTTGAACAGGGTTGGAGCTAGTATTGGCCCCTCTCTACACTGGGAGTCACTGGGTTCCAAGTAGACTTTGGCCACTGACTGAAGGTAGATTACAAAAATGAATACTATTGACAATACTAAGGACATATTATTCTGTCATATAAATTTAATCTTACTTTGTAATAATAATAATAGTACTTGTTATACAAAGGTGTGTCTTACAGTGATGGCAGTTTAGGGGTTTTTCTTTGTGGTTTTTTTGGTGTGTGTTGTTTTTGTTTTGTTTTCTTTACATTGGCCCCTTTTGGAGGTGGGGAATAGGAATTGGTTTGCCTTAGACCCTACGCTGCATCAGTGGCAGTCATAGTGGTAAGTGGTAGGGGTTCCTACTCTTTAAAGCTACACTATATAAAGTTCTGTTTTTGTTAGACTGTTGCCTCATGAGTATATGATATAAAACCATGACTTTGATTTAATATTTATCATTAATTAGGGAAGTGACTTGCTCCTTTATTTACAGACTTCATCAGCACAAGCTGCTTGTTAACTTATTCACTTAATATTCCTCCTGTCAGTGATAAGCTAATGTTCAGAACACAGATGTATTAGGTTGCCTCCATATGGTGCTTTGTCTAATGAATCAATTAGCTATTTTGGAAAAAATCCTTGTGAAGTTTTAATTTCTCTCGGTGAAAAGTGGTGGAACACCACTTTACCACTACAAATGGTAGAACAGTTTTTCATTGATGTTTGTGTTTGAGGATATTTTTAGGCGAAAACTTTGCAATAGTTCTCATTTAAATTTTCTTTACACTTAGAAAAAAGCAGGGCTTTTTTGTTTGCTTTAAAGTTTATATTTGGCAGATTTTGAAGAGTGATGAGTCAAACGTATCAAGTGATAGACCTCAGTTTTGGTAACTATCTTTTGCCACTGCTATGGCATGGAGTCTTTTCAAATTGTTAACAATTAATTTACTAGGGCAATGTCTGTTTCAAATACTTGCAAAGTAAACATTTGCACATATAAATAGAGTAACATATGAATGTTTGTGGATTTGGCACTTTAGATTTGTGAAGTCACAGAAACTTCAATACTTGTATGTGCCTTGCTTTTGAAGGGCAAAAATAGGGTATCTAAAATCAGACCCAGTGTTACAATCAGTGTTCACACATTGTATGTCAGTAGCCCGTGATTTTGACTTTCTCAATATTAAGTTAAAATAATTTTTCAACAAAGAAACTATTTACTACTTGCATTATCTTTTGACAGTGAAAATGTTTGGGTTTTGTAATAAAAGAAGATATTTATCTTTAAGGTGTGGATATTTAAAACTTAACTATTTAAAGCTTGAGAGAAACATTAAAGATGAAAGTTTAAGATGGTTTTGCATTAACTTCCAAGGAGTATAATTGTATAGTTTAATACCTTGTCCCAATGTAGCACTATCTATCAATGAAGTCTATCAACGTTTCTATATTACATGTTCTTTGCTGTATTGTCTGGGGCATTTTAGTTAACATTATGGAAGTTTTTTATATACAATATTGGTTGTTATAGACTTTCACTTGTATTAGACTGATTAAAGGACAGCTAATGCCATATTGGACTGTTAGTTTAACAAACAAAAAACCTCAACATAACCCCCCTCCTTCCCTGTTCAACTTCCTGACTGAGATTTTCATGGAGAAGTTGCAGCTTTTCTAAAGGAGAAAAATAAAGCAATATGATAGATGCTGTTAAGGTGACAGGGAAGAAGTGACAATCACTTTTATATTGACCAAATACAATTGCATATTATGAAACTGAGTTGTTTGTGTTGGCAGAACCCGTGTACCTAGGTACCAAATACAACACGTATGTAGCCATCCATAAGTTCTCATAAAAGCGTGTATTTCACTGTTGTCCTCTCAGATGGAGTTATTTATACATCCTGTGCTGTTGAGTTCTCTGTTTTCTATGAAACTGCCATACTTAGTAATTTTTCTGTTTAAAGTAGATGAAATATATTTTGTACAAACTGACAACTGTTTTAAGTTGCATTATAACTAGTACAAATAATTTGTTTTTTAAAAAGCATGCATAAAACTTTGTATTGGAAAACCTTACTCATCATGTTACTGTAAAATAGCTTTAATGATATTGAAATGTAAAAGAGTAGAATAATTCTTATTTCTTTTTCAAGTAAGAAGATGTTATAACACCCATAAAAATACTGTAAAATACTTTTCCTGGGAATGTTTAAGGGGATGTGTCTGACTTCTCTCACTGTCTAAAATACACTTGTGAATTTTAAATATTACAGCAAACTTTGAAGACTCCTAAATTTGAATCTCTTAATAGGTGTAGTTGGAACTAATTATTCAGCAGTGAAAATCTTGCCAAATCTGACTTTTTATTTT
The DNA here is from genome assembly GCA_000699545.1 of Podiceps cristatus. NCBI lineage: Eukaryota > Metazoa > Chordata > Aves > Podicipediformes > Podicipedidae > Podiceps > Podiceps cristatus. Next base: position 44,801 of record KL277013.1, on the reverse strand, counting down.
ATTTTTTAGCCTTTTGATAGCAGGAGCACGTTGTCAGTTTTAACATCACTGCTGAATTTTTTGTATAACTTGCCCTCCTCCCCAGTCCTCCCAGTACCTACTTGTATTGCCTGCTGGGGAAGGCTCATGATCCCAGTTCAGTGTCAGTGTTACAGCTGTGCACAGCTCTAAATAGGACCCATGTTGCACAACGCATTTTTCAATATCAAATTCTCTAATTAGCTAGTCACACAAAAATTGCATGTATGTCTGAAAAGTGACAACAAAAGTAATTTGGGATAGATGCTAGGTACTGTCATGTATGTTCTGAGAAGTCTGGCTTAAACAGATTAAATCATTTCTTATTGTTATGTTTAGAGTATATTAAAAATAGTTTCAGACCTGCACTTGAACTGTTTCCTTAACAGAAGAAATATTTTGCGTAAAGTTTAATGGCAAGGTAAAAATGAGGTCAAGTAATACAACTCTCAAGACTTGTAACATCCTTAATTTTGCACATCTAAAGTATTCTTAGCATCAAACATCCTTTGTGTTTACATATGAAGGTGACATAGTGAGATCAGTGCAGTAATTTTACCCGAGGAAGCTGTTTCTTTAACAGTTATCTGTCCCTCTCACCTGAGCTTGAACAGCAAGCAGCCAAGGAACTGTAACAAGATTATGATCATGTGAGGAAAAAGACAGGGATAGAGAAAAGGGAGAGGCAGCGGTGAAAGCACATCCTGCCGAAGCTGTCATTTACGGCTGGCCTTTAAAAAAAAAAAAAAAAAAAAAAAAAAAAGGAAAAAAATAAAGCCCAGCTGGGATTTTAGCTGTGCGTTTATATTTAGAAAAGCAAGATTGTTTTATGTGACAACTTGCTTAACATAGCGTGTCTGGTATTGCTGTGCTACCATGCTGCTGCTTTACACCTTTTTAATTTCTTTCTTAGAATCAATCTACCGACGTGGAGCCAGAAGATGGAGGAAGCTGTACCGAGTGAATGGGCATTTGTTTCAAGCCAAACGTTTTAACAGAGTGAGTACTGTTGCATAAAACGTTGGGTTTTGGTAATGTTCTGTGGTAATTGTTTTCTCAGTCTGTGCTTTTTCTGTATTTGAGTGTTGAAAAGAAAAGCAAGATGCTTATTCATGTGACTTCTCAGTCTATGCAGTGCTATTCAGGTCATAACGATAAGAAAAAAACTTGAAAGTCTTCTAAGCTGGGGTGGAATTAAGAACATATGATGGTGGAAATTATTTATTTTTAAAGTATCTAAAAAACCTGGTTTTGTGACCGTGTAAACTGATGAATACTTAGAGCAGCTTTTCTCCTTTTCACTCTTTATGTGATTTTGATTGCCTGTTAGCATAATCTTTTACCTCTGGTACATTTGTCATTCTTAGATTAGAGCTCTTGATGTTGCTTTAACTGTTTTGAATCTGAGGTATTACATAATCTAATTCAGAAAAAAAGATCTGGTTTACTGAGCTAAAATACAACTGCATTAAGAATCTGACTTAATCCACATAAGCAAGTGAATGTAGCTTTAAGGCTGAGACTCCGCCTTCACTTATCCCATTATGCCATAACTTATCACTCGGCCATAACTTATCCCATTATGCCAAAGTGTGGCAGCATATATACAAATGTAGTACACACTTTTGGGAATTCCATACAAAACTGAGTACAGTGGGGTGAGTTAACTTTCTGATTCAGCAGTAACGTGGGGTTTGTGGTTCGTTTTTTGTTTTTATTTTTGTTTTTTTAATGAAAGTGTTGTTTTCCCTGATGTTCCCCACCCCACAGCTGCATTGAAAGAAGGAAAAGCCCCATAAAACTCAGTATCTTATGACTGGATATGTGAAAAATACAAGTCATATATCTGAATTATAACATGCATTTGTATAATGTGGTATACCAACTAATTTTTTCTTTTATACTATGAAACATATCATACTTCTGTGTGTGCTTGTTTGCTACATAGTTAAAACGTATTGCGTTGAAATATAGTGAATGCTTTCCTGCCACGTTAATCCATGTTACTAACATAGATAATGTTTTAATTTAAATTAGGCAAATAGTGAACATACACATAAAGATTTTGAAACCTCATTAGCATGCCTGTTTGTCAACAGTCCTAAACAAGATTATTATAACTGTGTACAAAAGAAATCATATAAAGCCAGAACACAAACCATACCCAACTGAAGTTAGTAACAAAGTTGACATGAAAATGTATAAATTAGTAATAAATTACCGTCATATATGTCTATGTGTTACTGAATTAGATACCAAATTTTAATGTTGGCTGAATTTTTAAGCTTTGGGAGTATCACCTTATGAATTCAATGCTTTTTCAAAATAACCTTTTAAAACTTTTTTAGATACTTCAGGTAAATGAACACATGCAGGAACCTAAACTTTAATCTTATTGAACATAATATAAAGGTTGACTCTGTTATTTCTGTATTTGTATGTGTTTTAGGGAGGTATGAGAGGGATACTTCTGTTACTGAAGGAATGTGGGAGCTGCCTCTATGTATTTTTTTTCTTCCTCCCCCATCCCCTTCCTTCCCTGCATCTGACTGAAGTAAATGGGATTTTCTTGTATGTTATTTCCAGGGCCTTGGACATTTTATTTAGTCTTAATATTGCTGCTGCCAAACCTATACAAGAACACTGAAGGAAGTCTGATGGATCAGGAATTTTGAAAGAAGTGGCTATAGATGTCCAAAGCTTCCTCTCTTGTTAGGCAGAATGTTGTTTGGTTTTTTCCTCGACAATGCCATTTGGGTTTCTCCTAATCAAGGAGGTCTGGCTGTATAGATGAATGGGATGTAGTTAAGTTCTGTTTTCTACAACTATCGAAATATATATGAGAACGGCAATACAGAAAATATTTCTTAAAAATGATCCATTCTTTGATTTTAGTTTTTTTTCTAATACTACTAGTAAGGATTTACGGTAGCTTAACGCTTTTGGGCAGGACACCGTGTGTGATTCATTAGTCTGAGGATTTGAATAACCGCACTCTAACTTGCAGTTTGCTGGGAGGAACAGACTTTCACTGTTTTGCGGCTTTGGGACGGTTGCAGAGTTCTGTCTAAGCCTGAAATGGGGGATGAGTGCAGGGCTTCATGTGCAGCTTGCAGAATGACAGGCAGTGTCTTAGCCTGTTACAGTAATTACTGGAGAAAATTTGCAGAGGGGGAATAATGAGTAAGTCTTCTGCTGGCAACCTGTCCACTGTGTAGAGGGGTAACTGAGACTAGGTGACTCCTTGGCATGTAAGAATCTCGGATTGCTATTTGGCACTTTGGGTAAAGTGGATAAAATGACCACAGTGCACACACACTGGAAAAATTATTTAAAGACCTGCCCTGTTAAAGTCAGCAGTAGAATGTCTGGCTTCTTAATTTGTCCTCATTTTGATTTAATTTATTCAGATGCCATTTTGTTGCATGTATAAAAAAGGCTATGTATTTCTTATATTAAATAGCGCAACATACAGAGGCTTTATATCAGACTTGATAGGTAAGCGCTTTAATTATGCGAAGTTTCCACGGGTCTTTTACCACTGTTAAACTGTATAGGTGCAGAACATTCTTCATACTTGTCTTTAGTAACAGTTTGTGCCAGTGTTCTCCAAGGAGTCGGTTTGGATGCTTTTTATGCATAATAGTGTAGTAAAAATCTGTCAGTTTTGTTTGGGTAACCTCTGTCAGAACCTGAAATTCAGAATATACTTATTGTCTAAGAGTGAGCTGCTAATGTTAGGCTGTAATGTGTTCCATATGCTTGCGATATTTGTTTTCTTAACATTCATTAAAAAAAGACTGCATTTAGCTGAATTCTAAGTATGTGGTATAACCTTCAGTTATTCAGCAAACCCTGGATATTCTGAAAGAATTATTATTGAATATCTATTAGGAGGTGACTAGGATGGGTTCTTATAGGGTGGATTCTTGATGCTAGATAACTACTTACCTATGGAAAGAAGTTGATAATTGATAATATGCATTCTGGCTTTTAGAGAGCGTATTGTGGCCAGTGCAGTGAAAGGATATGGGGTCTCGGAAGGCAAGGCTACAAGTGTATCAACTGCAAGTTGTTGGTCCATAAACGTTGTCATATACTTGTTCCACTGACCTGCAAAAGGCATATGGTAAGTTTGCGTTCTCTGTAAAGCCGAGATGTTTTTGTCCTGTGTTGCTGTTAATAGGTGTGCATCCTAAGTGATTGAACGTGTGCATGGCTGGTGGTATTTGGTTATCAGTTTCTGAAGTGTTTGTGGAGGACCAACCTTTGGATTGTGGGCACTAGAGAGAAAGTGAGGGAAGCAAACTTGTGATATGACTTAGGTGTGAGCAAGCTTGAGTTTGACTCTTCCAGCAGACGTACTGTATTTTACAGATGTGTAAAAAGTTGTAGTTGACAATCTTGGTGTTTGTCCCTTTTAGCCCATGGGAACGTTTTAAGAACTAAGGCACTTGCGTGGTTTTTGCACTACCACTTGCAAAAAGGCTTGTTGCTTTCATGTTCTTGCCGCCTCAGTTTCTCCAGTACTGTTCTCATCCTCTCCATTTCCGTCAGACATTCCGGTGGCAACTCCAGTGTCTTTCCTAGGCTTGAAACATTAATCTGTATCCCTGAATTTTAGCCCTGCCCCGTACTCATCACAGACCATAACCAGGATCTCACTGGTTCTTGCATCATGTTTTTTCTAACTCGAAACTTAAACCAGTATTTTTCTTTATTGGTATTGAATGTGACTTGCCTTGTCACTACTAGACTCTTTGCTAATTTATTTATGCATGTTCCTGTTCCTATCGGGATAGTTCTACATGTCTCATTATGAGTTTTAAGAGACCGGGGTCCAGATGTACTAGAAAATTATTTGGTATTGTGGTCTTTACCAATTTATGCAACACCCTTGCATAATGAGTGACAATTCCTGCTTTTTAATTAGGAAAGGAATATGCCAGTGCTCTAAATTGAGCGTGTAACATTATGCTGAAGTGTTTACTTTGTGCTTACTTTTCACAGTTCCATGTGAAACAGACTCAAAGTCTTAAATAGAACTGAAGTTTGAACTTTGCAATAAAATATACTAATCTTACTTTTAGAAGTCAGCTAAACATCTTTTGTAGTTGCAGAGAACAGTTAACATAGCATTTAGGCTTTTGGTAGGCTGGTTTTATAATGTATTACAAAATGTTAATATACAGAAATACTTTCTACAAAATCCAGTTCTCCTTCTGGAAGGTACAAATGTAAGGTTCTCATTGTATTGTCATATGGCAAGACATACTCACTTGAAAAGGACTGCATAAACCAACTTTTTTTTTTTTTTGTCCTCTATAACTTCTGTATGTTGAAGGATTCGGTCATGCCTTCCCAGGAACCTCAGTTAGATGATAAAAATGATGAAGTTGACCTCCCTTCAGAAGAAACTGATGGAAGTGAGTACTTTCTGATAAGTTAGAATTCAAGTGTTTCCTCATTTGGAGGTCCAGTTTCCATTCTACCTGTTTGGGTTTTTTTTTTTAAAAAAAAATTACTTTGGATTAACTTCAGTTTAGTCCTATGGACTAAATGCTCATTAGGGACCCAATTACAGTAAACGTACTTCTGAAGCATGTCATCTGGGTCACTTTCATCTTAAATTTCTATGCTCTGAAACCATTCCAGAATGTGAAATTAAGCATGAGCAATTGGTAACAATAGATTTACTTTTTAAAACAAACAAAACCTTTGCACTAAAGATCTAAACTATGATGCTAATGTGAGTACATCCTCAGACTTTAACTATTTCTTAATTTTGTGTGATTTGGCGTACTCTTTCAAAGTTAATATTTTTGATGGTTAAACCTGTCTTGTTTTAAGGGGCCATTTATCATACCCACTCTCCAAAATGACTCTGGCCTTTGTCAGACACTGTATTGCGCTCAAAGGTTCATTGGTGAATTTCTTACTGTCTCAGAGTTGGTTGTTTCTGCTGTGCCCTTAGGATCTGTTGTCAGAATTACAAGAATAAATTGGAAAAACTTGATCAGCTGTCCTGTAGTACTTAAAGCAACTTGCTGACCTAAATCATATTTCCATTTATCAATTTTTTAAATTAGCTCTAATGAAGGCCATAGTAATGACACTACTTGTTTAATTTCTTTTCCAGTTCCCTACATTCCTTCAAACCGGAAACATGACAACATTAAAGATGATTCTGAGGTATGTTTTAAAAATATTTTTGTAATTCCCACTTACACACTCTTAATCTTACAACTTTTTATAAAATAGCTATTTATTTGTCCTATTTTTTATGCTACTAAAAAATCAGGGTTTTCTTTATGAAAATTGGTAATTTTTTTAAGCATTTTTGTTGGATTTTTCGGACTTATATATATGTCTTGTTATTCTGATCACAGTGTGAGGCTTTTTTCTTTTTTCTCCCCTCCATTCATGTTGATACACCAGTGATTTAGCAGAGGGTTTGACTTTGGTCCTTGCACCAAATGGTGGTTTTGACATACTGTCTTGTCTGCTCTCTAATGGATGTACACCCTTTATTACCCTCAGGCTATCGTTATGAGAGTTGGTTTAGACTGATAGTACATTAACTGTTCAGCTCTGAGATGCTTCATATAAACAATACCTAATAATTTATAGACAGCTCCTGTGGAAATACAAGTAGAATAACATACACTTAAACTCTGTTTTTGAGCTCTTTTGTAGCTGGTCTGACACAATCTCGGCATACTAAGAATGTTATTCCCTTAAAGCAGTTTGAAAGATCCCTGTATACTTCAATTCTGAAGGGCTTCAAGACATTTATAAATGCTGCCAGCATATTTACAATAAATAGGATGCACCCTGCAGAACACCAGCAGTTAGTTTGATATCCCACTTTGAACAAGCCTGCACCTTGTTTTCCTCTATCTCCACTACAATACTTGTCACTACCATTATTTCACACTTGAGTAGTTCCTGCTCTTAGTTAAGTAACTGCATTATTTTCAGTCTTTAGATTTTTGTCTCAAATTCATAGATGGAAGGGTATAAATTTAAAACACGTCAGAGAACTTTAATTGCTCTCTAGATTTGCTGACTTCTGCTCTGGTTAGTGCTCAGGTAGATAGTGTTTGTATTTAAATTTTGATAGGTGCTGTTTGCTCAACTGCCCTGAATTATGCTGCTGTGATTTTCCCACCTGGCTTTTGAGCTCTACTAAAATAATTGAAGGTATCCTACAGAGAGGAAGTGGCATTCTGGGAGCTTTGACTGGAATCTTTAAGCTCAGAGCAATCTCTTCTAATAGCAGTCAATCCTAGATCAAGATCCTTTATATAAATACTTTCCACAGTTCAGCAGAATGCTGATCTGTCTACAAGTACGGTAGTATGAGGTCAGATAAAAATAGGCCACAGAAGTATGTCAAAGCATTGTCTATATGGGTAGAACATGAAACATCAAAGTACATGCTGCGTTTGTCTAGTTCAGCTGCTTGATCTTCAATCTTACATGTTCATATCTGATTCTAGCAAACAATCAAGATAAATTTTATCTTTTTAAATAATGGTTTTTAAAATAGCATTCTTCATAATAGAATATTTCTTGTTCTCACATTTGAGAAATTGGCATCTGCTTCTGTATGTTCTCAGACACCTATTAGAAATCTTCATTTTCATTCAAAATGTAGTGAACTTCTTACAGAAACAGCTGTTCCCTGAACTGAAGCAGAGACAGGTATAATCATTAGCAAATTATTGTTTCCTTATCTCTCTTCTTTTTAGGTAGTCTTTATTAATTTGTAGTACAGTATCTGTCAGAATATGAAACATACTTTTCACTTTGTGCAGAGGATAATTCTACATGGCCTACGGTTCAAGAATTTGAATAAAACCTCATTTCTCAAGACATTGCCTTCTGTTTTCCAGTAGGGAGTACTTAAATGAATCATTGAATGAACTACTGCCTTGAAAAACACAGTAACTGTTAGTAATAGCAAAACCAGTACCAACCAAACATTTCTAAACAAATGTGTTATAACAGTCATTTGAATCTGTGTGCCAGTGACAATGGCAAGGAAACTCAGCAGATCCCGTCCAGTGGTTAAAGACCTCTTTGCTTTAATAGTTACCTGTCATGAAAATGTCTTCTGTTTCTAGCATCTGTTTCTTTTTATACAGGATATCAAGCCAGTCATTGATGGAATGGATGGAATTAAGATTTCTCAGGGGCTTGGACTACAGGACTTTGATTTAATCAGAGTTATCGGACGTGGAAGTTATGCCAAAGTTCTTTTAGTTCGGTTAAAAAAGAACGATCAAATTTATGCTATGAAAGTAGTGAAAAAAGAATTGGTCCATGATGATGAGGTAAAAGTCTGTGTTAATTGTATTCCATTACATATTGTAAAAACTTACTATGCTTCAACAAAACCTATTAAACTAAGAAAGCAGCTAAGGTTTTAGACACTTCTGTAATAGAAGTTTTGCTGACTTTTGAACTCACTTGACATCAGCTGTCTGCATAAAGCACCAAGATTAAATCTGAGAGATATGTCTCTAATTTTAATAACATCTAACAATTGTTAATAGTCTTAGTAGAATGCACATGAAAAATATTCCAACCTGGATGAGCTAATCTGTAAGTGATGAGATAAATAGGGTGGAATTTGAGCACTTAATTTTAAAAGAAAACAAAGATGTTTTCCAAGGCAAAGGAATGTACCTGCAAAGTATTGTGTCTGTATTTGAGAACAGGAACAGAAACTGCATTCATGATGACAGAGCTTATGTGCAAGTGACACAGTACTCTGAATTTTTTTTTTCCGTGGGTTTAAAGAAGTTATGCTATTGCCATTTGAGGTCCCTATGGTTTAACTAGCTTGTCTGCCACAGAAATCAGTGCTGTGTTTCTTGAGTATTTTCAAAAGCCTGTTGAAATCTTTTTGATACAAGATCTCAAATGCACAAGGGGGCAGGGGGGAACCCCAACCCTTCATTTTCCTATAATATTCACACTTCTTGAAAAGCATGGACTTGTTTATATCCATTCTATTTTTTTCCGAAATGTGATGAACCAGTCAGAGCAGGCAAGGGTGGCAGGTTTGAACCACCTACATTGCCATTAGACTGGAACCTGCCACGTTAAGTGATGGAACAGGGGGTGTAACTGGGATGCATGTGGACCACATCCCTGATAAGACAGCTGCGAGACCTGATGGAAGGATATCAAGTGCTGTCAGGCTCCCAGCTTCATTGGAACGCTGGGTGTGACATGCTCGGCAGGAGTGGCAGCGTGTGTGACAGGGCGTGTAATGTGTGACGCTATTAAGTATTGAAAGAGTAAGGAAGTACTGGGTCATCCTTGTGAGTCAAATCCCAGCCTCACCTCATAGGGAACTTCTTGTATAGCTGTTTGTACAACAAAAGTGAATTCATCAAACAGAATGCAATTTTTAAGCTGACAATTTTAATTTTATCCTGTTAGGAAGGCTGGATTTTTTGAAAGTAGGAGATTGGGGAAAAAAACAAAGCACGTTGTTTTAAGTACCCTTGTGTTCGCAGTTTCAAGCAGCTTCTCCGGCTGTCATTTTTGTCATTATTCCAGAGGCTGGGGTTAGGAGAGTAAAGTTGTAAAGCTCTTTGGCTTGCTCATTTATTTGTTGTTTCTTTTTATGACTGAAAATTAGGCTGTTGAGTAGTTATTTGTGGTTTCTTTTTTAACATGTATATTTCCAAGAAGGCAGAAGCTAAAGAAAAGTATTATTTAATGAGTTATGCATTTGTTCTTGAGAATCAGAGGTAGACGAGAAGTTTTTCTTGAATAGTGACTCTCATACATAATTATATAGAAGATCGAGGTAACTAGTTTTACTTTTCTATTAGATAAGCTGTATAATGAAATTCTGGGAATTGATAGGAAATTCACTGAATTCTGTGAATGCAGGAGATAATGCAAGTAATGGCAATTTCACCTAGTAAGTGCTTAATGAATAAAGTTAATTACATAGCAAGTGTCAATATGTTTAAATCAGCTAGTGCTTTCCAGGTAGTGATTGATACTGGAGAGAAGTAAAGATTCTTTTCTAAATGGGATTGAAGGAAATCAAATTTCTAGGCTTCTGCTACTGACTTCTTTCTAAGCTTAATCTTGTAACAATGCACTAGTATAATACTAATGTACAAAAATGAAGAGGTTAGTTTAAAGACTTGTTGAGAGAAGCTCATTCAGTAAAACCAAGAAGTGGACACCTTTATTCAAAACTGGATTTCTTGGCTCATGTTTGGACCCAGGTTTACTCTTGCAAGGTGTTTATATCTTTGAATGTCTGAACACAAAACCTAACAGATTTATTTAATTTGGTGGTGACATTTCTTGCTTTCCTTTGAGACTTTAGCTTCACCAGCTATCCTTGCCAGGAAGGTCTGGTTTTTCAGTATCTGTCTGGGTTCTCTCCAGATTGGTTGGAAAGCTGGAAGTATCTGTTGGAAATGGAGAATTTTTAGAATAATTATATTTCTAGCTTGTTGACAGGGTACTGAGTGTTTGCAGGGCGGAACATGATCTGTGTATTGCATGAAGAGTGACTATCTAAAACCAGTTGTACATAAGGTTGAAATTCTGTATGGTTACATAGAAAATGATTGAATGCTTTGTTATTACAGATCTGAATTCTGCAGTACTATTTGATCATTCAAATTTTGGTAGGTTTTTATTATATGGTATTGCACTGGGTATTCGGGACTTCTCCCTGTTGAAGTATTGAAGGTAGTCTGTGATACTTCTGAGCACGATTTTGGTTGGACAAGCTAACCAAGTTTTGGTAGTTTCATTGAATTCATTTTGAGTTTCAGATGAGCAAATGAAGTTCAGTTTATTTATATTTTTAAAAACTGGAGATGCACATTGCTTGTGTCACTGGCATGAGTTGCTACAGCATCCTTAGGGTCATTTATCTAAGATAATTGAATTTATTTCTGTGAACCAGTATGAGTAGTGTATCAAGAATTGCAGATGTATGATATTAAATGTCTTAATTTTTGTGCAGACCTTTCTAAATTAAAATTTCTGAATATATAATTGAATTAAAATGTTTTATAACTTCCTCCAAATTTTAGGGGGGTTCCTCTTTTTGAAGGAAGTATTTAACAATGTACATGTAAAGGAGCACAGATGTTCCCAATTTCTTTTCTGGGAATACCCACAGTGGTTATCCAGCGGGAGTTCTGATTGTTTGATTACTCTATTTCAGGATATTGATTGGGTACAGACAGAGAAACATGTGTTTGAACAGGCATCCAGTAACCCATTCCTAGTTGGTTTACATTCATGCTTTCAAACAACAAGTCGGTAAGAAAGATCTGAAATTATTTTGTTTTGAAAATCTTAACCGTTGTACTAACTGCTTCTCATAAAGCAAATGTAACCACTGCCAGCACAGTCAGAAACTCCTGGGAGGAAGCGTTCGTATCGTCAGGGAATCGCTACTACAACAAAGCCAGTTCTAGCAGGATAGGTTAGCCAGTGTGGTGTGGAGAAAAAGGCAGGGTTTTCCAGGTTCAGATCTGAAGGGAGATGACGAGTGAGGATGAGGAGGAACTGCACTGTCTTCCTGAGCACAGGCCGTGTGGCTTCAGGAGTAGGAGGATGGTAGCAGGGAAAAACTGAGCTTTGTAAGAGACAGTTTATAATACCCGATTCTGCTGAGGAGGGCTGAGGCCATTCTGAGTGAGCCGAACTGATTCTCTGTTCTTCAAAATAGTGTAAGAGTTGGGCTGCTCCATAATAATAGTTTTCAATAATAACTTAAACCTACATGTGTATGAAGTATTTTTTACCTATATGAGGCTTACGAGCCCTTAGCACCTACTGAAGTATGTGATTCATTTGAAAGTGTCCTTAATAAACTTTTAGCTACTTTGAAATACCGGGGCTTTTTTTTGTCTTTGTGTGCACAATCGAAAGTGGATTATTTGCTTCCTGTTTCGCAGTTGGAATATGCAGAAAATCAAGGAGAACTTTTATGCCCATGCTCGTGTATGTCCCTGAGGAATTTGGATGGGGGATGGATTGTAGTTAGGGGATTTATTTTGTTTTCACAGGCACCTGCTTACTGTTACACTTTTCTAATGCCTAGTCCTAGATGTATCATAATCAGAAGATAAGTCATTCTTTCTGGCTTACTTGAATGGCATGCAGTGTAGAGTGCTAACAGTTTTAAGATATTTTCATGGATTATCTAGTCATTTCTCCTTGAGAATAATCACTAGTTCATTACAGTGTTTATTACCATTTTTTTAAAGTATGAAGGCATGTGCTGTACCATTTCTTCCATCCACAAACTTTCAACCCTTTACTGGTTATAGTCATAAGAAATAGCATTTTCCTGCTAGGAAAAACATAGCTAAGATAAAGCAAGTACAGAAGCTGTATGAAGAGCATTCTGAGGTACGTGGATTTAGGGAGTATTTTGCAGCAGGGAGAAACAATGATCTCCAAAGGTGTCTGGCTAAGGATTTGACCAGAAGAAACTCGTCTTGCAGACAGAAAAAAAATCTTTAGAGAACTGAAAGTGTTGTGAAAGGTCCTTTAAGTTAAACCAACATTCACAAACACCTTCTCTCCAAATACTAAGTAGTATTGAACATCTAATATAAAAATTCAAGTGGTCAGGCAGGATGAACTATTGAGAATGAGGTTTCTTACAAATATTGAAAACAAGGAGGCTGAAGTCCACAATAGAAAGATCCTTTGCATGCTGCTTTGGTAGTTACGCTGGCATAGTCAAGGAGCAGAAATAGAAAAAAAAAAATGCTGAATGTAGTCAAAGCTTTCTGTATTCCTGTTGAATCTTTAGGAGTCCTGTTTTTCCAGCCCAACTTCTCCCTGCACTGAAACTGTTCATAACTTCAGCCATTTGCTGTGGATGTGGTTTAATGGTTGGACTCGATCTTAAAGGTCTCTTTCAACCTAAACGATTCTATGATTCAGCCGTAATGTCACAAATTCACAATTTTGTTATAGCTATAATGTTTTAAGATGACAATTATGACCTCATTACAGGAACAAAGATAAGCACAAAACTGATTATAAGTGAATAAATTAATCAACATTAGATTGTGTTAACTGGCCCAAAGAAAACAAGTTCTAATACAAGGACCGTTTGTGTATAACTGTATTAATGGGGAGGGAAAGTTGCAAAAGAACATGTTCTTTTTCTTAAATATAATTTGAAATCAATTTTGAAGATTAAATTTATACTTAAAGATGTTAATTGCTGCTAAATGTAGCTGTTTACATTGTTGCCATCCTTGGAAGACACCTGGCAATTCTGGGCAAGCCCAAGGCATATATTTTTATTATGATAATAAACGTCAGTAGTATCTGAAACAGACTGAAACCTCCATCCTGCAAAACCATTGGTGTTTGAGTAAATCCTTCCACAACCAGCAAGGGCTACCAGTATTCACACACTTACGTGCTTGATGTGACTCGACACAGCAGCTTTAAATTGCCGTTTCTGAATGGTGATAAAACATTGGAAGCTTTTAAATAGGGAAGGAAAGTTGAAAACAAAAAATATCAGGATTTTTGTTAAGAAAATATTCATGACATTGTTATCTATTTATTGTTTATTTAATTGTAGTTTAGTGTTTATATTCTTGTGTGAGGGCCACTGAAAGACTCGCAAGCTGACTGTGTCCAGTAATTTTTCCTGGTTTACCTTTTAACTTTTTAACACTTAAGTGTTTCAAATGAAGAATCCTTTTCAAGGGGAAAAGAAATATCTTTCATTGTTATCAATTGGAGTGGTCTGAGAGACTGGAGCACGTGTTTTCCAGAGTGTGGATATATGGAAAGGAGTTTTCAGCTCACAGAAATTTAGGTGTGTAAAGAAATACTGCCTCCTGGGACAGCCGCAGCCTTCACAAGCAGCTCTCACTCAGCATGTCTCTGTCCTGTGGGTCCCTCTGACCTTGGCAGCGCTGCCTGGATCATATTTTCCCAAGGATGAAACCCTTCCTGCAACAGTAATAGAAGCCTTTTTATATGGCTGGTTCCACCTCTTTTTCTTTCCCCTACTGACTTTTCTCTTGTTTGTTTTGAGAAGACTGTTTCAAAAACTTGTTCTGCAGAGGAACTACTAACGCTGCAGCTTTTCTGTGCCCAGATCTTCCGTTTAGTGAACATGCTTTGTAGGGAGGAACAGAAGTGGGTCCATTACACTCTCAGTTTGTATTCTACAGATAAAGGTCTTGGCAAAGTCAGGGGAGGGTGGGATTTCATTATCTGTCCTGCTAGCTCACCAAATCTATTTTTCATTTCTGATAAATAATGGACATATATAAATTGAGTCTCAGTCCTCAAATTCTTTAGTCTCAGTCTATCCAAATAAAACAGAACATTTTTCTTCTAGGAGTGACAGTATGTTTCTTAACAGTATATCAGGAGGACTTCAGTGAGGATCATAGGGTTTAATAGAAATAATTTTGTATGTGTACATTAGTATGCTAGATCATGTAACTAATTGGGAAAAGATCATTTTGTATTCTGCAATTCAGATAGAACTTAAGGTTTTGTGGGTGTTTTGGGTAGGTTGGGTTGTGGGGGTTTTTTGGGAGGTGTGGGTTTTTGGGTGTTTTGGATTTGTTTGGTTTTTTTTTTTTGAAAGTAAATTTGGGTTACATCCCTCTAAGCGAGTCTTAGGTCATCTTACTTTTAATAGATCTCTTTGAGCTTTTCCAGAAGTCAACCAGTGCAAACAGCAAGCTTCATAGCTGTATATTTAACTAATACCACAAATCCTACAAAACATTGATCTTGGTAATATTGCCAGATATTTATTAATTGTTGTTAACAATCAAGTAACTATTAAAAGATGGCGACCTTTTAGTGGCAAAACTATATCAAAAATATAAATGAGAAGTTTCAGATTTTGCCCATGCAGAAATCTCGTTGACTTAGGTGTACATAAACTACATTTAATCTACAGCGCTGTTTGGATTTGATACTGCGGCTTTGCTATTAAAAAAACCCAATATTTAGTCAAGCAGAGTGTAACAATTTCATAAGTATTACATCAGGTTAAATCTGTGTCAGATTACGAATTTAAATTGATGCATCTTTTAAAGTATTTTTTTCTTAAGATTAAGACTTTTATTTAAAATAATCAGCATTATTTCAGGCAGGCTTTTTTTTTTCCAGTCAATCAGATGCTGCTATTCAAAGCACTCACTGAGCAAATTTTACACTGAGGAATTTTGTTCCATAAAAGTAAAAAGAATCAACATCATTGAATAAGTGATAGTCGCATAACTATGTAGTTATTACTACCTTTTTTTGGAAATGAATGACAATTTTACCCTTTTTGATAAACTTCCACTTTTGCCATGTGACGTCTTCTAGCATACTTCTGTGATTTTGCTATTATTTCTAAGTAATTTTTTTAAAAAATTGTATATCGTTATATGCTTAGGGACTTTTTGCCTCTATTGCTGAGTGAGGACTTCGTTATATTAGGCAAATGCTGTTGTCTTCTGTACTGTTTAAATAGTCCTGCAGGTTTCATACCAAATAGTAGCCCGTTGTCTGTAGCTGCCTCTCCTTTACATTTAGGCTGGCATTTAAATGAAGGATGTGATCCTGTCTAATATGGATCTAATAAGTACTTGCTTTGGTTTTTTCTTAGTTTCTGTAACTGTAAGAAATCTAGAAGTCTAATTCAAGAGTGGAAGTGAAAATGGCTCAAATTGGAAGGACAAGAATAGTTTTTTCTCGGGAGTTTCCTCGGAATCCATTAACTGTATTATATATTTTCAGATTGTTTCTTGTCATAGAGTATGTAAACGGGGGAGATCTTATGTTTCATATGCAACGGCAAAGAAAGCTTCCTGAAGAACATGCAAGGTATTTTACTAACACAGTTATAGTGGTTTTCTTGTATTGTAGGTGTTTAATGTTGTAACAAATACTTTCCAAACTTTATTCCATAAACAAACATGAACCGCAAGGAAAGAATAAAAGGTTGATTCTTAAGTTTAGAATGTACTACCCTGGGAAGAAGTGGTAATTTTAAAGATGTGTGTGTTTGGGTGGTGGTTTTGGGTTTTTTTGGGGGGAGGGGTTGTTTGATTGTTTCTGGGCTGGGTTTGGTTTTGGGGGGATTCTTAAGTTTAGAATGTACTACCCTGGGAAGAAGTGGTAATTTTAAAGATGTGTGTGTTTGGGTGGTGTTTTGGGGTTTTTTTGGGGGGAGGGGTTGTTTGATTCTGGGCTGGGTTTGGTTTTGGAGGGGGGTGGGTGGAAATAGTTGTCATTGATGCAACTATTCTACTTATTTTGGTCTTGGTAGGAGAAGATAAAAAATCTGTTTTGCATGGCTTTGCATTACATAAAGTCTTACCGTAACTCTTAAGCTGAAAATACAGATATTCTATGTCATACTTGAAATTTTCAGAAAAAAATCTGTAAGAATAAATATTTTCTTAATTGATAGAATGAAAAAAATAATTTCCCATATTTCATTTAAGAAATGGTTTTACAATATGAGTCCAGTGTCCCTATGAATAAATGTGGCTTCTTTTTGTATACTGTTGATGAAGAAAAGCTGATTTAAAGTGATGTTTTAAGAACAGACTTTTTTAATTGCACCACCTTTTGTACAGTCTTGATGCTAATATGAATTTTCTCCTCTTTAATTTCAGGTTTTATGCTGCTGAAATTTGTATTGCTCTAAACTTCCTACATGAAAGAGGCATAATTTACAGAGACTTAAAACTAGACAATGTTCTTTTAGATGCAGAAGGTCATATCAAATTAACAGATTATGGCATGTGCAAGGTAGGATTTTTCTTACCTTTTTTTGCCTCTTTGTCATTCAGTAGTGTATCTCCCTGGTTCTGCTTTTAAGTCAAATGCTGCATCCACTGATATTAAGAGAAAACAGAGAGAAGTTATCCTTATCTTAACACTAGTGTTACTGAGCCCTGAATTTGGTTGTGGAATAGGAACTTTATTCCACATATGTTATGTGGGTGATTTTGGGGGACAAAATAAATTTGTCTTGTGGTCAAGTTAATTTTTTACCTATTCGTTTCCTACGTGACCCAAGTTAGAAAATTTATCTTTAAGACAAGTGTGTCTTTAAAAGGGTCTTTTCCATCTCTTAGTAACTGTGCTCCTGTGACTACGGGTTGCATTCCCCAAGAACTCTCTCTTGGTGAGAGTAAGTTTCTGAAATGACGGAAAATAAGTTTCAGAGTTGCAACTGGCATTGTGTAGATTTTTTTTTAAAGTCCAAGGATTGAGTGTATAATACTAATTTTTATTTAGCTTGTTTCAGAACATGCTTAAAGCATGTTATGGTGAAGTAATAACGAAAGCTTCTCTCATTCCCTCCATAAAACAGATATTGCACCAGTTTTTAAGAATGCTGGACTAGAATGTTTCTCCTCTGTTAATTAAGGCACACAGGTTGTGGGGCTTTACTTGGAATGCAGCGGTTATGTAAAAGTTTGTTTCCTTCATTCCTAACAATAGAAGTTGTTTTCCCAACACTTATTTGAAAAGCACTTTCAAATTGGTTTTCATCTGTGATTTTTTTAAATGTATCTGTAAATAGTAAGTAAAATGTTGTTACAAATTAATTTGCTCAAGATAAGCCAGTTTTGAGCACTATGAGTATTTATTTTGCTCCAGCATCACCTTTTTTGAAAGGAAGATCTGTAGACATCCTAAGTAACTTGGCTTTGTAAGTCTAATTAAGGGAAATTCCAGGAAAAGTGGTCAGCTTTTAATTTATTAAATGATTTGTGCATGTAGGAAGGTTTGGGCCCTGGTGACACTACAAGCACTTTCTGTGGAACACCAAATTACATTGCACCAGAGATCCTCAGAGGAGAAGAATATGGTAAGTTGTGACTAAACTATTTGTAGTTAAAATAAATCACAAAGCAAAATTCTAGTTGTTTTTGTTTTTCTCTAGCAGTTACTCAAATTGGCTTCTTTTAAATCTTTCTTTCCCTGAAAAAATAACTATTAAATGATCCGGCAGCAAAACCAAGTCTGCTCCTTGAAGAACTTGGAGCTACTATTGTCCAGCTACTGTTGTCCTCCAGACAGTGCTATAACAAAAAGTTCTTGCTTATGTGGAAGTCAAAAGCTTAATGGTCTTTTTTAACCAGCGTTGTTGTTTGAACTGATAAGATCAATAGGTTGAATCTATCATTTAGTTTAAGACACTATAATGTTCAATTTCTTAAAAAAAAAAAAAAAAAAAAAATCTGAAAAGTTTTGGCTCAAGTATACTGAATTTTCATTGAAGCATTGCTGTCTGGCAGACACCTACAAACTCCTGTACAGATTACCTTTGTCATCCCAAATCAGAAAACTCAAGGCTCATCCATGATGTCTGGCTTTAGTGAAAGAAGAGAATTTCAGTGCTTTGTAGAACCAGGTCATTAATCTTCATTTATATGAGAGAGAACACCTAAATTCAAGGCATCCTGGCTGGAAATCTGCTTTGCAAATATTTACAGGGTTCAGTGTGGACTGGTGGGCGCTTGGTGTGTTGATGTTTGAAATGATGGCAGGAAGGTCTCCATTTGATATTATTACTGACAATCCAGACATGAACACTGAAGATTACCTCTTCCAAGGTATAGTCATTTTGATTTTTTCTTTCTTCTTTCTTGCGGGAGATAACAATGAAAATTAGCAGTTCCAGGAGGACAGTTAAGTTTTCCTTTTCCATTGTTATCCCATAGCTGCCTGTAGATATCTACTGTAGATAAAGGGCCTCATTATTTCCAGTTTTTCATCCCAGGAATTTATTTTGTTGAACTTGGGTAAAATGGGGTAGAATTAGGAAGCTGCCCTCGGACAATAAAATATTTTAAAATTTCTACAGTTCAGAAGTAACAGACAGAAATTGTATGGAATGGTATCTTCGTTAGAAGGCAGTCCACAGGCCAAGAATTAATTTTCAAATTCAGTGCTACATGAGAGGATAGGGGAGGATCTTTCTTGACAGAAACATACCAACCTGTAGTTTTGCTTCAGGTAGCTTTTTATTTATTTTTTTAAGCTTCTGATGAAATTAATATAACTTTTTTTAACAGTTTTACCCTTCAGGAATAGTGTTGTATGCGTTTTTCTAAACAGAGGTGGTAATACTTGCCATATTTATTACAACAAAAACTCCGTAACAGTTTGGGGAATCGTGCTGTTGCCTACTCCCTAATACGCAGAACCATTCTTTAAACTAGTTACTGCAGTTATGTGTCAGAATCTGCCATGGTCTTCTTGACAAGCTTTACTGTTTAAAAACGCATTTTTCTATATACTGAGGACACAGAAAAGTTTTATTTCCTGTTTCCTACAAACAATAGGAAAAGATAATGAAGCTAACATTTCTTTTAGGAAATCTTGAAATGTCAGTATAACAGTGCCTTGAATTACTGTACCTCCTTTTGTTTGCATTATTTTAAATTATCATATCTTCCCATTTTCCAAATGGTAACATATTTAAATAATATAGTGTTTGTATTGAAATCATGGTCAATGTCATAAAACAAAAAACAATATTGCTGTTTTTAAACCTGTAACAGTTATTCTTGAGAAGCCAATCCGGATTCCAAGGTTTCTTTCTGTCAAGGCTTCCCATGTGTTAAAAGGATTTTTAAACAAGGTAAATAACATTCTCTTATTTTTAGCATCCAAGATCTGGAAGTCAGAGCTTCCTGTTGAAAGCAATACAGTTAAGAAGTTAATCTGCTTACTATTAAGAAAATCTATAAAACCTTGGTATCCTGTATGTTAAAAAAAACCCCACTTCTTAGTTGCTAATTTACCGAGGGAATTCCACAGCACAGATTTGATTAAAACCCTGCACCTAGTTAAAAAAATAACTATAGGCTTTTTTATAAACTCTTTTCTGTAATACTTATTCATTTAATTAAGCTGATTGAAATCTGTAGAACCATTACAATTTTTAATGGAGAAAAAAGAATATAAATTATATATTACTAAATAAATCTAGATTTTTTTTTTTATATTAAGAAATTGTAAAATGTAATTTTAAAACAAAATTTCAAACAAACTTAATCAAAGAACAAAGAAATCCCTTGATGGCCACAATATGTTTATCTTAGCAGCAGTTTGCATAGTAATAGGGAGTGCTGGAGTCATGTATGCGGATTTTTGGAAAATGTGGACTGTAACCGGTCATGAGTATGTAATATGAGTTTCTGTTTTCCGCAGGATCCCAAAGAAAGGCTTGGTTGTCAGCCGCAGACAGGATTTTCTGATATCAAGTCTCATACGTTTTTCCGCAGCATAGACTGGGATCTGGTAAAAATAATTACTTCTGTTTATATGTGTTCAAAAGGAATAGATTCTTTTAGTTAATTGTGTGTGTATGTAACAACCCTATTAAAAACAGTGAAATTCAATTCCATAAATGTAAAAGCTATTTTGTTTTCTCCAGGTGATGGAGAAACAAACTTTCTTTCATGACCGTAATGGAAACAAGCTTCATTTCAAGACCAAAAATCTGGCTTGCTTCCAGACTTTAAGAATGGTTACAACTTGTGGGTATCACTTTAAAAATATATAAGGAATTAAAAAAACAAAAAACAAAACAAAAAAAACCCCTTATTAAAGCATTGGTGAGACCATTTATTCCTTGATTTCTATTTGTAGATTCTGCAAACTCATGCACTGGGTTCTGCTGCTATAAAATTTACCCAGCATCTACGCAAGGTGCCCACAATTGTAGCGTGAAGGACTGCACAGATTTCCAGTATCAGAATTCAGTGCCTTGCTATTCTGGGCGGTCATTTCATGTAGTCCTGTTAGGAAACATTTCAAGCTCTGTGGAACAGGGGACTAGCAAAGACAGCCTACTGGAAGGCTATTCCGGTACTTGATTGCTCTTGTTGATTAGAAACCTCTGCCTTGTCAGGAAGGTTAGTATTTGATTAACGCAGCCAACAGACTGGGTAAAGTTTAGATAGAACCATGGAAGACGAGGTGCTTCACGTACAGGAAGCATTTGTAATGTACTTGTTGTACATTAAGAAAAAAAAAAGACTGAATTTACAAATTACATAATTTTTAAAATCAGTAGGATTTTTCAGGTAGGTAGGTAACTGAGTTTAGCAACATGAGTAGGCATGAGTAGGATCAGGTCTCTTTTTTTTAAGGATGTGGCTTGAAAATTGTGTGGTTATTTAAAATGATTCTCTGATTATTACTTTCAGGTTTTCTTTATTACTGCTGGTGTAAGGGAAGTTTTTAGTTCATGGTGGAGTGGATGACTTGCATTTCAGGGGTTTTGCAAGCATAAAATTTTATTGAAATTGTAGTTTTTAAAAGCTTTTGTTACTTGGTAATTGTGCCTGCCTCTGTCTTCATCGTAGAAAACCATCACAGAAATGACATTATTACTATTATTGACAGTTGAGCAATAAAATAGTCAGGAACACTGCCTTATCAGCATTACATTTTTAATACCTAGTTGAACAGTGAAAAAATATGCACATAATATTTTCATAGTCTTAGGAAGTCTACAGGAAGTGTAGAACCAGGCAGGCAGCAGTGCCTGTAATAACATGAAAGAGGTTAGGAGGAGGAGAGGAAATGGCATGATTACATTTGTACCTTGGTGGCTGCTGTTCAGACCTTTGCTGTTAATGTTCTTCAGCGAAGATGTTCACTGCATGAGGAGCCAGTGTTTTAAAATACCTGGTGTTTACAAAGTTATTTCTATAATGAAGCATGTCTTTAAATTTGTCAGACATCCGTTGTTTTGTATTCTTCCTTAAACCTAAACGTTGTTTTTCATTGTTAGCTGCCTAGTGGTGCTATAACTCAACTTGCTTGAGTTTGTGATAGACCTTAAATGTCATGTACTGCAGGGTTTCTGTTTTGTAGAGTTTTTTGACATGAGTGAAGACTGTTGGGATTTGTATTGTTTATATGTATAAGAAACTCTTAATTGCAAATGGCACTTCTTGGTCAACATTTATGCTGATTTCATTTTTTTTAACCTATTAGTTGGCTGAAATCTTTGGTACTAAATACCTATTTAAAAAAAATAATCATAGAATGGTTTGGGTTGGAAGGGACCATGAAGGTCATCATGTCCAACCCCCCTGCAGTAGCAGGGGCACCTTCAACTAGACCAGGTCACTCAGAGCCCGTCCCACCTGACTTGCATGTTTGCAGGGATGGGGCACCTACCACCCATCTGGGCAACCTGTTCCAGTATTTTACCACTCTCAGCATAAAATGTTTTTTCTAATGTCTAGCTTTTCTCTCTCCTCTTTCAGTTTACAACCATTACTCCTTGTCCTATTGCTACAGGCCCTGCTAAAAAGATTTTCCCTGTCTTTCTTACAAGCCCCCTTTAGGTATTGGAAGGCCGCGATAAGGTCTCCTTGGAGTCTTCTCTTCTCCAAGCTGTACAAACCCAACTCTCTCAGCTTCTCCTCGTAGGGGAGGTGTTCCAGGCCTTTGATCATTTAGGTGGTTGTGCGGGTTTGTGATACGATTAGGCACGCTGTTCAGGAGGATCTAAAATGTCAGATTCTAAGCTAAATTTCTAATAAGAGTGGGAAATATATTCAGGAGAAAAAATATTTGGAAAGGTTTTTTAATTATTAGAACTTTCTTTGAAATGCAGGTGATGAGTAGGAAAGACTTTAACTTAAAAGCTTTTTCAAATCTTTTCAAGTTGAAACACAAGGAAACAAGAGTCTGATGCTGACTAAAATTTGTTTCTGTCTGAAGCTGGAGTTAAATGGAAATATAAACACTGGTAAAGTGAACACATACACCATAAACATTTTTTTCCCTAGTGTTAGTCATCCATGTTGTGTTTGGCAGAGCTAAGAACATTTTAAATTACTCACTCTGCATATAGGATGGCTTAAAGTACCAAGACAACCTTTTTTTTTTTTTTTTTTTTATTGTTTCAGTACATGAGGTCTATTCTTAACCTAGTGCCTGTTCTTATGGTGTTTATCTATTATATGCTGAAAAAAGAACTACAAAGCCATGGCTACTGTTAGCTGTGTAGAGAAGCAGTAAGGTTTTTTTTCTAGAGCTGTACCAACATAATCTTGTCCGTTCATTTTCTCAAGGTAAAGGCTGCAAGTTCACTATATGGTTTACTTAAGAATGCTTTTATGCTTTACTGAACACAACATAAAAGAGGCAGTCTGATGTTGAACATCTAGTTGAATGCTTTGCTGTTGGAATGTTAATGCATATCTACAACTGAGTCACAATAATGACAATCTTACCACCCTACTTCAATTTTTAAATATTCATTTTGCTATTTCTTTCATATGGCCATTCTTGTTTGGGAGGAGCTGATTTTTGTCTTCCTTAACTTTCATTTCATGGTGTTTCTAAGGCCTGATAACTGATGGGATGTTGATGTATTGAGATTCACTGCCCAGTTTGAGTTTCATGATGTCCTGATATCTCCATCTGTACTCACCATGCTCTTTTGTCTCGAACCCGGAATGCAAGGTTTTTCTATGATTGATCATCTTTTTGTTATTTGCTCTGTGCCCAGAATAACAAGATGTCCTGGCCTAAAACCAGGTTTCCGACCCATGTCAGTAATACAAGTAGTCATTTTGGGCAGCGGTAACTACTTGTCACTTACATTACACTTATCTGGTTTTTAAAGTTAGATTATAGAGATTGTAGCTTTAGCTTTTTTTTTTTTTTTTTTAACTGAATATAAATTTTAAAATGAGTATGTTGGTATCTGTGCTGCTACAAATTTGACTACACAACAGATTTTTGTCTCCACTGCTGTGGTGGTAAGACTTCCAGGTTAAAGGCTAATTGAAGTTATTTACTCTATATAAAGTGTGTTGTAGTTATTCTGGCATAAGTTTCCCTTTCTGCTAAATAGAATTAGTAGTTTTCCCGTACTTGTATGCTTATATTCCTAAATTGCAAGTTTTAGTTATTACAGTCTTATGTTCTCTGCAATTCTGTAGAACATTAAACTAGAAATCTGAGTCTTAAGATCTGAATTACAGTTGCAATTTTTATTTGACCTATGATATATCAGAAATAAGTCTCCTCTAATTGCACACAAATACTGTTCCTCAGGAAGAAAATTAAATATGTTGTGCTAACTCTTATATTGATAAAGTAAGCAGCTGTGTGGGAATTTTTTCAGTCCTGAGTATAATCTACCAAGTTAGAGAAAACTTAAGTGGCTGAATTATTTACGGACTTTTATTTTTAAATGAGGAGCACTAATTATATTGGTGTCTTGCCTGGCTTGTAATGTATATTACTTAGATATTTTGACATTTCTCTCCAGTTTAATGTAGTTGAATTTGTAGAGTTCGTTTGTTATTTATTACAGGAAATGTTACTATAGTAATGTAGTTTCATTTTGAGTATGCAATTGTGTTACTTGTGTAAACTTGGCTTTTGCTGTTAGTGGTGTTTTGAAACACACAGAAGCCTTCCCTGTTTTCCTATGAAACTGATGCATGGAATATATCAAATTAAGAATTTGGGAGCCCATACCTCCGATTTAAATGCGAAAAATCTACTGTTTACGTTTTGAATAATTTCATCTTGAAAGTGGCAACAATTTGTATATAGTCCGTAAGAATAATTAGGAAGATGAAGAAAAATCTTATATCAAATGGTGGTGACAGGATTTTCTGGGAGACATACGATTTGCCCATTTTACTTGGCGTGTTCTGGGGAGAACACGTGAATGACACATGGACTTGATAGCTCAGGTGTGTTGCTGTGATTGGTATGAAGCAGCACAGAGGGCTCTGCAAAATGCAGGCGAACTTCGTAATGTACAGCGTGATAGGTGTAATGCTTTCCTCACTTGTAGCTGGAGAACCTTCTTCAGAAAGTCTTCAGAAGGGTATTAACGAAATTGAATGCTATTCAGTGTTATTCAGGTACAACTAAGTAGTATGAAGGATCTGCAAGACCTTTACAAGAATTTGCAGATCATGGTGTGGAAGATCCCTCTTTTCAGTGTCTCCCATCCAGACCTGTAAAGGAGGTGGAGTCGTGCTGAAAGTTGACTGAGTACACCATGAGACTTCACGGGAAGAACAGTCCCTGGTCAAGGAGAGAAAAGAGCGAGGCTTTTTGCATCAGAGCTGCTCTTGGGTAATAATTGACCAGAAGGCTGGACCAAAAACATTTTTACTTGCACTTTGCAGGGGGCATTTGTCAGGTTTATCATTTTATCAAATTCAGAGATCATAGAGATTTTTCAGACAGATCCTAAAAATGCAATTCCAGTTATGATCAAAGCATATTTTATTCTAATTATTTTCAGCCTTTTTTACTCTTAATGCTATAAGCCTTCAAAAACATAACACCACATTAACTAGAGAACCTAAGAAGTGAAAGGTGACTCTTTAATTTTGGGCAGCAATCTGTGATGGGCTCTGTGGTTAGGGATCAGGAAGAAAAATGGTCATTCATTTCTTTCTACAGGAATTCTGACAAAACATGGGATTTTTATTACAACAATTTTTTTAAAAAATTACTCATCATAAACATTACAGTTTTCTTATAGCTTTGGGGCCTTTTGAAATGTTATTACTATTGCCCTGTATTACTATATTTGGAGATGTAGTTGTCATACTAACTTCATCTTTTTGCTGAAGTTACACAACATCATTTTAATCTCCTTTCTCTTGGTTTAATGGACAATAAAACACTGAACTGCAGTTAAGCAGATGGTTTAAGTACCATCAATCACTGCAAAAATGTATTTTACTGATTTTTTTGTAATTGCAAATAGGATATGATGAATGTCATCCACATGTGAATACCATAAGGATGGAATTTAAGCCAGGAATTTAAGTGAGACAGAGAACTAGGAAGATCCCTAATTGAGGTGGCTTGTCAAAAGGTTTTGGAGCTATTTTTAAATTAATTATGGTTAAAAGCTACGCAAGCTGTATATCTTGTATAAATTTTGCTGAATGTGTTTTCACAACTGTAAAATCATACAAATGAGGTGATTTTGCCTGTGATAGATCTCCTTTAAGTAATGATGGGAAAAATAGCTAGTTTTTCTGTCCACTGCTGAAAAGTATGAAATTGCTCCATCTTTTTGTCACCAGCTCTCATGTCTGCAGTGGAAAACCACTGACTTGCTGCCTCGCGCTGTTCTGGAAATGCTTGCAGGCAAGTTTCAGGTTTGTTTGGCCACACTGAAGCAGATGCCATTTCTTGAAAGGAAGCGGGACTATGATTTGAATCTGTAGGGGAAAGAAAACCCAGCCTAAATAAGGGAGTAGACAAGTTCAGCCTTTTCTGAAATTTATCCAGGAAAATCCCTGTTACCTCCCCACAGATTAAAGGGCTAGGTTCATTAAAGACTTTTCTTTATTCCTAGGCTCCCTGAATAATAAAGCACCTATCCTACATAAAAGCATGCTGGGACAGATTAATCACTTGTTTTATAGCAACATAGATACATACTTCAAAAGAGAAAGCATAACTAAAGTTTTACTGAAACAGTGTGGAGCTCTGACCTGAAATAGTAGTGTGTGTGTGTGTGTATGTATGTTTTTCTCAGCTCAGAAGGGCGACTATCAGATGATCTAGCTGCATAACTTGTTAATTCTCGGTGATACAGATGGCCCTCATGATATCCAAATTTGTTATTGAATGTCCTGTGCTCTGAACACACTATTCCATGTCATTTGTGCAGTTCAGTCACTGTCTTACTGGAACCAAAGAAGGCTAAATATGTCAACAAGGAAATACTAAAATTTCTCACTGCAGAAAAAATACTTTCCATGAACCAAAGTAAATATTGTAACTTGGTGAGACAGATGCCCAAATGGGAGATTTTAACCTCAATCTGTGTTGGAAATTCATTCATTCATTAAAAAAAAAGGGGTGG
This sequence comes from Podiceps cristatus, assembly GCA_000699545.1. NCBI lineage: Eukaryota > Metazoa > Chordata > Aves > Podicipediformes > Podicipedidae > Podiceps > Podiceps cristatus. The sequence goes on along the minus strand of KL277013.1, from coordinate 17,881 downwards.
TGGGGTGGTGTGTGAGAGTGTGTATCCATAGGAGATTTTTTTGATACTGTGAAGATGCTTTAGTTTGCTCTACTTGGCTCAAAAGTAGAAAAAGTCTGGAAATGGCTGGTAGATTACTGGAAATAGTAGTGTAGAAAATGAATGGAAACCTAAACAGTGTTGTGAGTTGTTTAAATCTCAGAAGAAACGCTTATGTTCAGCATGGCTGAGAGAATGCAGGCACAGTGCAAACTGCAGAGCTGCTGTTTCTTTGACATGGATCTCGCCTTACTGGCAGCTTTGCAGTAACTAATGTTAACAGAAAGTTGGGCTTTGCTTCTGCATCAGCAGAAAACAAATGATGTTTCACAATTTAAGAATTACAACTGGTGCTAAATACTGTCTAGCATTTAGTATCTCAAAAGATGGTGAAACAGAAAGAGAAGACTCATGCCTTTTGCTGGAAAAGAAGCAGTAGTGGTTGGCTAATAGCCTGAAAAATGCACTTTAATTTCTAAATGAAAACTATGAAAACAAAACTTCAAAGGAATTTCAGTCTCCATACAAAACCATGTATTAAAACAGGCTTGTCGCTTTGTCATTTAATACTGTTATCACTGAGGATGTTGTTGCATGAAAACAAATTGTGACTTTCGATTTTTCGTTAGTGTCATTAGGTCTCTTCAAAGGGAGATTTGAATGTTGATTTTCTATCTGATATTTCTCTAGAGGAATGGTGACCTCCAGTGGCCAGCAAGGCTAACCCAAACTGTATATTCCTCGTAGGCCATAACAGATCAGAATAATGATCAAGTCTGATAGCCTGTCTCTATCAAAGCCAATACCAGAAGCTTCAGAGGAAGGTAAAAATGGTTCCAAATGCTCCTAGCCTACACTGTTTCTCATACAGATAACTAACTTCCTTCTGATTCATATAGTGGTCAGTTTTATGCCCTGTAGCATGAGTATTGATATAGATTGTATAGATGTATAGCTCAAAAATAATGGTCAGAAAATTTCGTAACATTTTGTATTTTAACCACAGTTTTTAAGTACCAGCTTCTGTGGTGGTAAATTCCTTCATATAATGGGGAATGTTAGGGGATTATACTTCCCATGACAAAAGAATGTCCTCAATTCAGAGAAGGGAGGAAGAATTAATTTAACCAGAATCTCATTCTGATGTAACTAGCAATTTATTCTTTAATCAATTGCATGCCTATAGGTATCATTACCAAAAAGGAAAACTTTTAGTGGTGAATGAGTTACATAACGTAATTGAAATCTTATCCTTACTCTCCCTGAAAATGTCTCTTCTGCCCATACATAAATGCACAACTTTGCACTAGCTTGAATTTAAGTTTTATACCAAATTCTTAATGGAATTTAATAAGGATGTTAAAGTTATTAAACTTTGTAATTACATAGTCTGACTGCTGTCCCCAGTGAAGGCTAAGCTCTTGTTTTTGTAGAGGCAATATATTCGTGACATGGTCTGTGGCCTATCTGGAAGCTTTGAGTATCATTAATATTACAGTGTAAATTCTATTACCAGGGTATTCTGGTTGAGGGTCTGTGTTCATATCTTTAAACCACATTAGGTTTTTTGTTGTTGTTTTTGGGCTTGGGTTTTTTGGGTTTTTTTAAGGGGAGAAAAATAATCTGTTGCTCTGGCATCTTTGTCGCTTTATGATCTACACCAGAGGATTCCCTCCGGCAGCAATAGGAACATCACCTGTCACATTAGGCGATGCAGTCCCAGATGCCTCTGGGCACAGAATTCAGAGCTGTCCTTCCTTCCGACTGCTGCGCTGCCTTCCGGTCTGCCCCAGCGTCCCCCCTCTGTTGCAGGGGGATCCATGCCGGAAGTTTCGTACATCTGTTCTGATGCAGCTCTCTGAGATTCTTCTTTACAAAGCCTGTAACGGTGGGATCCTGATCCTGTTTAATGTCCTGTAATTTCTGCTTAGGTGACCCACTGAACAAAGACGACACGCAGTAGTGACAAGCACACTTTCTTAGTAATGGCAGCCTGGATTTATTTACCTTATGTTTTCCTTTGTTCTTCTAATGAATGTTTAATTCACTAATATTAAATGAGAAAAAAAGATTCCTAACTATGTCATACATAGGAAATCCCTAGTGTTTTGTAAGACCATTTCAAATAACTGTGGAAGCAAAGAATGTGTCTTGAAAGCTCCACTCTGAGAGTAGCCATGCTGACAAACGTGTTACAAGCATTATTCAGAAAGGTTAAGAGATACGTGGGTTCATGAAATTGTTATGCATTCTTATCTCAAACTTTTCTATCGTTTTCTTCTATGGGCAAAGTAATGACTTGAATCCATTTATGGTTTCAAGATTGGTGTACATAGAGCCTCTTTAAATTGAAGGGGTTTTATATGAATGCAGCATAGCATTAAGCAAACGTTTTGCAGAATTGGCATTTCAGATGGTCATAAATAGAATATTGAAAATATATGGTTATCTATTATGTGTGGTTATGGTTATACGAATTGCTAAATTGGCAATCTGGAGCCAAAGTAAAATTTTTACTTTCTTTAATGTTCAGTAATGGCTCTTGAAGTGATGCTGCAAAAAATGCATTCTTTTTACAAAATATACAAAATGTACTAGCATCTATAAATCATTAAAAAGTAAAACAATTGATTTTTTTTTTAAAAGCACACTTTATGAGGCAATATATGCTAGCATCTTCATTGAGATGGTATATTTAATTATCAGTTTTAATCATTTGCCATGCCTTGCTTCGTAGTAGTCACACTGGTTATCCCTTTGAAGTTGGGTGTCTGAAACTGTTTTCTTAGTCTGATGTGTGGTCAAGTGCCATTGTCTGGTCCTAAAATGATTTTGGAGCATGAGACTCAATGGCAGAATTTTTTAATAGAAAAACTAGGAGATTCAATCAAACACTTAAAAAATAAATAATAAGCATTGACATTTTGGAGACAGGTGAATTTTCCAGGTAATCTTAACGTTCCTCCCAGTACTCACAAGGTCAATGTGTTCCAATTGTGCTTGATCCCCCAGATTCCTGAGTTGTGGTGTTTGTCTGGGAGTTCACTGACCTGAAAATAAATATATAAGCTAGTTGGTTTCTAGGATTAGCCATTTAAAATTCTTCTAATTAAACCTTTTGAATGGCAAGTTGAAAGTGTCTGATTTATATTCCTGCATTTTACTGTATTGATGCATAAATTTTACTGTTTGGAATATATGGCATAGTTGTCTATGGTTTGGGAACTACATGTCCAGTGACACTTTTCTGAGCACTCCATATTGAGCTACAAATAAATATTATAGATTGTGAAAGGGAAAATGATGAAGCTTCTATGACTCTGTACAGGTTAAAACTAGTCTCGATTCCATTAAATCAGTTGGAGCCTGCTTTTGAAAGGTTTAGTGTAACTTCCTTCACAATTACATTAAAAATACTATTGTTATAACATAAGCATTTGAAGGAAGAGGGACTTCCACATTGTACTGCTCATCTGCCAGTTATGACCCGAATAAGTTTTTAAGATCTCATCAGGTTTTGCTTATTTTGAAGGCAGGTAGATCTCAAAGATACTACTTTGTTTTATGTGAAAATGAGTGTCCTGATAGATGAGACCAATTTAGTTCCCTAGAGGGGGAAGACAGGAGAATCCAGCTTTTATCTGTTCTCTTAAAAGCAGTGCCTGATCAGGACACTTGTACTGGTTGGTAGTCAACAACCTATGTTTCTTGGGTAGCAAAAAGAAATGAAAAAAAGGCAGAGATTGACATGTGATCGAGGGAGATGAGGTGGAGGAGATACAGGATGTTGGATGCAAGAGAACTCTGGAAGTGTTGTGGTCAGGATTGGGTGGGATTTGGGTGAGCTAAGACCAGAACTCGAGTTGCTTATTCCCGAACTACTAATTACAGTCCAATCCAGGTGAGTCTCCACAGTCACTACAGTAGCTTCTTTAAAGAAATAGGTTTTTTTCGGACCAGATGGCCTTGCAATGTTGAGTAAATATGGAGTATTCAGGAAAACTCAATTAGTTGCTTGTAACTTTTGACTCAGTGATCCTTATGGGTCCCTTCCAACCTGAGATATATTATGATTCCATTAATTTTTATTGTCAGTTTGTGAGCTAATTTTAGACTTCAGTGTATGACACTCTAATGCTTAGTGAATATGATGATTCTTATTGACCTAGTAAGATTTTTTTTTTTCCTGGCCAGTATGCCCATTAAGAGTTTTGCCATCCCTCTCATTAATAGGTAGATGAGAGGATCTTGTATTTGGAATGAAAGACACTATTAATTGTTTGAAGTTCTACTTTTTTTCTGTTGTCACTTACTGCAGCACACAGACATTTTGGTTTTCTTGCTGTTTCTAGTTAATGAGGCATTAGAAATGCATAAAGGTACAGTTCACACTTTCTAAAATGTTATGCTTTATCATACATCATTCTTCTCTGCTGTTAATGCATTCCTTGTTACCTTTGTCATATCCCATCCCTGAATTACATGTTTTTAGTATAAGGCTTTACCTCAGCATATTAACAACTATGGACATTAGTATTTGGTCAATCATCTTTCCATAAAACACACAGATTTTTGTAGAACAAACTTAACTAAAGGTGTGTGTTAATCAATGTAATGTCTTTGTGACTAAAAAGTGTGTGACAAGTGAGCTGTTCTGGTTTTGTTACCAGTGTGAACTGAACTGCATTGATTTCAGTAAAGTTCCTGCCTTTGTTAAGCAGTATTTTTCACCTATTATTGATTTTTTTTCAGAATATAATGCTTTGAGGTAACTTGTTTGCTTGTATGAAGGAACTGAGCAGTAGCTATCACTCAGCCGTTGCGTGGTCTGCTTAGTATGTAAAAACTAGTTTGAATGTTCCCCAGACTGTGTGGATGGGAGAGAGGCAGCAAATGTTGATTTGCAACCTGTGAGTTTAAGCATCAATTGAAGTAATATGTTGCACTTGAGATTTTTTTTTTTTTCCCCCCTCTTTATGAAGCAGAAGAGATCTTTGGTTTGTTAGATAGTATGTTAGCAGTGTGAAATTGTGAGTCATGATGAAGACGATTCTGCAGAAGTTATCATTAATAACGTCAGGAAGACTGTGAGAAGTATAAATCCATTTGAATAATTCAGTTGATTCTACAAGAGCTCCATTGGTTTATTATCCTTTAAGATACTTCATATTTAGGATATTTCCACTGGGAGACTCAGTAACATGATAGATGTAACATGTAGAAAACATAGTAGTATTACTTTATATTTGTGGTAAAAAGTCATTTAGTTGGCAAGAACTTAGCTGGCCGTGCAAAATCACAAAACATGATTATTGATGGGGTTGATATACTGATTTCCAGTCTGTCAGCTGGGTCGGTTGCTCAGGCTTCTACCAGCTTCCAAATGTTAAAACTCGTATCTGTGATTTTCCCCTGGGCCTGGAACTATAACTACTTGAAAACAAGCTAAAAAAGGTGGAGGAGTTGTTCTTGCACCTTTTTTTGGAACTGCCATGGGTAGTGATTTAAACAAATAACACTTAATCTGTCATCAGCTCCTGTATCACTCAAACCTGTGATAGAAGCAATCTAATAAGCCTGGAGGATAGTGGGGATTTACCTAGATACTGTCGAACACGCTACTGGTACAGCAAATGAGAAAATACTCTTCATGACTACAACAGCATTATTTGAGTCAAAAAAAAAAAAAAGGTTTCCCATGTTTTATTAACTGTCCCCGGTGAGGAAGATAAATACGGGTTTCCAGTTGTGTAGCAGGAAGTACTGTATGTAAATATATTCATGGTTAAATTTTAATTGCAGAATAAAATTCTGGGCTGCTTTAGGTATTTTCTTCATTAGTGCTACTTGCTTTTAATGATTGCTTGTCCATGTGGCTACCAATCGATTGGGGCGTAAATATCGCTTACGCTTTTGTTCTGTGCTGGAATGGACATAAATAAATCTGGTTATGTTGATTTGACGTAATCAGGGGCTGCCTTTAAAGAGGCAACTTTAGAGGAGCTTATAAAAGGGAAAACTGAGTAATATTCTGGGAAAGCATCTTGGCTCGAATGGAAAGCTTCAGGAGTATGTTCTCCATTCAAAAACTGAGAGATGGATATAGCAAGAGACTTGGGAACCAGCTTCATCTCTAGTCTTAAACCTCAAAAGTTATGAGAAATAACATTTTAACTTTTTGTATTTAAAATACAGTGATAGGATAATCGGGATGAGCATATACCATTTAGTGTCAAAACCTACTAGTCTAAAACTCAATGTCAGATTGTATTTAATGTGTTTATATCTTCTACCATTATTAAACTCAACTCTGTGCATGTACTCTAAAGACAATGTATGCAGATGCTCTTAGGGGATTTTGTAAATATTCAATATTTTAATTTTTCTCCTCCCCCATTGTATTTTTTCCTTAGCTGGAAAAGAAGCAAGCAAGCCCTCCGTTTCAGCCTCAGATCACAGACGATTATGGTTTGGATAACTTTGATACACAGTTCACCAGCGAACCTGTGCAGCTAACCCCAGACGATGAGTATGTTTTTCCTTTTCCCCCAAAACAATTGAATATTAAGAAATTGATTTATAAATTACTTGAAAATTACTAAGAAGAAACTGTCCCCTTAGCATTAGAACATAGTTAAGTAAATTTGGCATTCTTTATATCCTATGTATCTTGCATAACTTATCATACTACTTACATATTAGAAGATTGCCTAGTGTTCCTGCTGCGCGTGGCGCTGAAAGAAGAGATGGAAATTTGGTTCCTGACTCAGCGTGCGTTTCTGTACTCGGGAGAAATGATTGAGGCACAACTCCTCGGGTCTCAGAATATGCCTGAGATAGCTGGAAGATCTTACTGAACACTATTATTTAAATGTGCTATGGAAAAATTTTGCAGGGAGAAGTAGTATGTTTTAATAAAGGAATTTGAAGGCTGAGGGGTGATTGCTGTACATGAAGGAAGAAAAGTTCCTTCAGATCCAAGGTGGCATATACGATGATGGGCTATAGTTTTGGTAGTTAGATGGGTGGCTTTGCTTGCCGAGACTCTTTAAGAGAAGAATTGTACAGTTTTGAGGATTTATTGAAGTGTAAAAATTGGAACTTGAACTTCCTTTGGAAAAAGAAGAGGAAGCTCTGTGCAATGGGGTAAAATGTCAAGACAAAAACTGGTGTCTTGTCTTCATATGTGAAGCATTTAGCATGTTTCTGATGATAAATGTAGTATCAGAGCTAAGGAGGGAGAGTGGGCCACGTGACACCAGTGCGAGAATCGCAGTATCAAATTGCTGTGGAATTCAACGGATGGTGGTGGGGGTGTCCATTCTTTTTTTTTCAAGGTGATTTTTTCTTTCAAGGCTTGTGTGTGTGACACTAATGCCAGATGTCACTTAGAATAACCCTTTCTCAGAACTTCAAAATATTCTTATTAAAGAGTATAGTAGTCTGTTTTGTTTTTAAATTTTTGTGCTATTCTATCAAAAATACAACAAAACTTTCTGCTGCTTATTTAGCACTTTGATACAGAAGTACAATGAAGCAAAGGAGATTTGGGGTTTATTAAAAATCTAAGATTCAGAATCCTGAAACTGGGCAGCTAGGATTTTTAAGTGAGCTTTACTGTGGGAGAGCAGCAAAGAGTTGCTTGCACATTACACACTTGTATTTTCTCAGTGTATTTCATTTATGTTCATTTTCCCTTATATGACTAGATGCCCTCTGCTGAAAAATATAACACATTCTTTTCCAAATGTTTTCAGTCTGTTGTCATGTTCACTGGTTTCATGTTCAATGAAAACATATTTAATGAATTTCCAGAGCTTTGCGCTCTTTACAGTTTCTGACTGCAGTCTGTAGAGCTACTGGTTGATGGTGTTCTAGAAGGAATATTTGGGTCTAATTGGATGTTTATGATAAAGCTGATTCTAGAGTATTGCTTTTGGAAGTGGGATTTTAACAATGCATTTATCATTTCTGCTTTCTTAGATACTCTCTGAAGTAGTGCGTATAGTTGGATGCCATGCTGGCAAGCAGAGGCTGTTGCGTGCTATCAAAAGGCTTTCATAATTAAAGGCACGAGATTGTCACGTTCCAGCCTAAGGGCTTCTATTAGTTTTCCCTCTTCTTAATTGCTACACAACAGAGCTAAACTGCTCTGAAAGGACGACAATGCCATTTCAAAGCCTCTTTCATGAAGTGCCTGTTAATCTTAGGTCAGCCCCCAGGATTAGCTAGTTGGTCAGGGAATTTTGATTTGTATAAATGAACATTACGTTGATTAAATCTGTGATTGTAATAATGAACACTAACTAGCAGCCCGAGTCTAGCCCGGTGGCAATAAATTCACTGTTGCAGGGTTTTTCTTGCTGCGTTCTTGGGTAGCAGGCGTTCATCCTCAACAAATGATGTATTTGGAGATTTTGTGGTGGGTATTTGCTTAGGTGCTCAAGCTTGAATTTTGTAAAAGTGTTACCTATATAGGGTAGATCCATAGTTCCCAGCCTAGTCTCCCTTTCTCAGGAGTTCAGCATACAGGGAGTGAATAGCTGAATGGAAACAGACGTGTGAAGCGCTTCTGTTGCTGTTTCTGTGTGACACCAAAGAATTGTCAGGCATGTCTGTGCTTCACAGGTTCTGCTTGACAACACTGAGTGTATGCGCACCTGTAGCGGAAAGTTTTAGGAACAACACATCTTAAGAGAATTCTGTCTCTTACATACATCAATTTATAAATCTTTCCTTGGATTTCCTGTGCATACAATATGTATTTTTTGGAAGTATTAGTTTTGTGCTTGACTTTTCATAGTATTTATTTTATGTATAACACTAGCAGCCCTCGCTGACAGCAAAATATCTTTCTTATTTGTAAACTGGTATTATAAACCATCAGCCATTTATTGTATGTGGCTTTTGGGGTCCTGTAAGTATGCATGTCACCAAACTGGAAAGGCAGAAAAAACTTTTTATCAAACGTTTCAAAACTTCCAGTCATATTTCTTTAGATATAGGCATAAAACATTAATGTTACATATTTGTATGTTCAGAGACCTTTTCTTTTTCCCATTTGTTGTTTCTTCTGTACAACTTCGTATACATACATTTCTGTAAGGTGTTTTGTTGTTGATTGAAGAAAAAATACAGCAACAAAAATAGTCTTTGCAATTGATAAAATTAAAAATGCTTTTATTTGTTTTTCAGAGATATAATAAAGCGAATAGATCAGTCAGAATTTGAAGGATTTGAATATATTAATCCATTGTTGCTGTCAACAGAAGAGACGGTATGAAGGAATGACATCTTCGTTGTGGACAATGCGAGTGACCTTTAAATTTATCCTTAACTACAGTATATGCATGCGAGGCTGGGAAACTGTTAAGATTTTGGATGGAGACCAATGATTAAAAAAAAAATTGCTGCTGAAAATCAAAGAAGAGAATAATGATTTTGGCAGGTGTCTTCTGCCACTTAGTGATTCTTAAGTTCTGGGCACTGACACAACTGGCTTCAGTGATGAAGGAATTTGCATTTTGTGCCTGTTTCATGAAGGACTGAAAGGTTCATTGCATCCCTGGAAAAGGAGGTTCTGAACAACTGTGAGATCTACACACTTTCTACAAACATTTGATGCAATGAGCTACCAATTGAAGAATATTACAGTGTAACATCCTGAAGAATAAAATATATTACGGTGGTGTTGAACCTTATTTTTGATGCCTTTTTTCACAAGTGGTACCTGTCTAAACGTCTCAGATATATTTAAAAGGAGTTGTGTTTTATTAGCAATCAAAACATAAATTTGGGTACAAGATTTAAGTGCCTAAATGGATAAACTGCATTGAAGAATTATTACATATTTGGAACGTTCTTAAACCTGGTAAGTTCTGCTTGTTAATATTAAGTAACCATTTACATATGAAACATACCGTTCACAGCTGCAGCCTAATGTTTACTTGCATCTTTATAGAATTTGAAATGGAGAGTGACTCAGCAATATTAATTCCAAATTAGAATTTACGGTATCAATTTCAAAATCTGTTGTTTTAAACTCCAAATTTCCCAAAATGTATAGATTGAAGAAAACTAAATTTGCACACAGGATTTCTGAAAATACTTAAGCAGTGCCTACACCTACAATGATGTTGTGTTGTATATTAGATTTTTGAAAAGTATTTTTATCAAACAATACAAATATTCAGAAATAGAGCAAAAGCGAAATAAAGCATAGCCTTAAAGTTTAAATAGTAAATCTAGAATAACCGTAATATCAAATACACTTTCCTGATAAAGCACACCTCCTACTTATGATAAACCGTCTGCTTACAATTACTCAGTGTATATTGATAACTAATCATTCTACATAAGAGAATGGGATGTTTTGGTAAAATGATTTGCATCAAAGTAGTAAACTTTTTTAATGGAAGAAAAAGGAATACCTAAGAAATTGGTAAAGCAAAAGATAACTATCGAATCCCTTCATGGAAACTGGGGGGCAGAAAAGGTTGACAGTTTATCAGTGTGGGGCAGCTCAGGCAGCTCCCTGTGGGATTAGTGAACGTCCATCGCCGTTGCCGCTTCGACGCTTGGGGGGGGCTTGCCGGCCTCGAAGTAACAACGGAGGCAGGATTTCTTTCTGCTACATTTTGGTTTAACTATATCGTCTGGGTTGTAGATAAGAAAAAATGAGAAACCCTGTGCCATGACATCTCGCCTAATTTGGTGTAAAATGCAGGATAAATTGCAACGCTTTCACTTTCTTTAACATATGGTTTTCTCAGGGTACAGCATTGCATTAGGTGCTGAACATGACATCTTTCGGATTCACATCCACGTCATGAGGTGCTAGGACGAGACTGCCAAAACATTGTTTAAAATTTTCAATTAATCATCAATTAACAATCTACATTTTGTATGCCCTCATTAGCCACGATTATGCAGACCTGTGGTTGTTCAGTTATATTAATCTCATCCGGATTTAAGTTGTGGGTTTCTCTCTGTTGGACTGTAGCTTTTCATATTAAGCAAAATGTGTTTTAATCAGCACTAAATAATTTAACCAGTGAGAAGTACTTGCCTCAAATGCCTGGACTTTAGATACTTTACTACAGGAAACATTTACCTTTTAAATGTAATTTGACATTTTTTAATCACTCCTTTTTTCCCTTCTCCCTGGCAATTACTTTATTTACCCTGAATAATTTTTCTTTCGGTGTTTTCAACTCCCCTGGTAATATAAATTAATCGATAGTTATCAGTGACTGCAGGCAGCTCATGAATGGAAATACGACAGACCAAGCTGTCCTTTGACACGCCAGGGCATAGGACTTTAAAATGGAAGTATTAGCAATGTGGGTTGGGGTTTTTTTTAACCTTTTTTTCTAGGTTTCAGAACATTTGGGGAGGGAGGGAGGAAGAACAGAAAGACACATTTGCTAAACAAACATTGTAAAGACTACTTGATTTTATTTTAAAACTTACAGGCATTTACAATGTTGCTGTGTTGCCAAATAGTTTGCTGGATACAAGTTTGGTTGCTCACGTGCAAGTGTTTGAATAATGTTCTGTTCATGATGAAGGGGAAATTTTTTATATAAAAGTACTTGTTTTATAAATAAAAGAAAATGAAGGATGTAATTAAATGTGTGGTTTGGAAAAAAAATCCTAATATATTACAAATGGATCTGGTAATGATATATAGTTGTCCTATTTGAAATAGTAAATGAAAATTCTAGCTAATTTAATGATTGTAAAACAGTAAATATGTTCTTGTAGTTTTGTATAATTAATTAGTTGGGATCTTTGCTGACCAGTTTTAATTGTGCAGAAGATGGTATACTAATCCATAACAGCTAAGATCATTTATATTCTTGCACATCTATTAAAGACTTTAATGAAAAAGTTAATAGACTGTTATTATTTATCAGTAAACCGAGCTACGTCCAATTTGCACTTTTTAAAGCGACCCCATTGTAAGTTAAACCTATAGGATTCTGACTGTATTTTGATGCTGTTCTCTATGTTCTGTATCCCACCTGAACTCTGTGTTTTCAAGGTCCGGGGCAGAGTTTTGCTGAGATAGGAATCCATTTGGATACAGGAGTTTCTTATTCAGAGCTGCACTCTCCATGGCACGGGAAGGCAGTTGTGATCAAAGCAGCTGAAACAGGCGCAGCCGTACTCCTGCACGTAGCCCTTTGACAAGAGACTCCCTTGAGTTGGCTGCAACTGGAGACGCGGCATACCGCGGGGACAGGATGCCCTGTTCCGGGAACGGTTAACTGTGCTGGGGGAAAGGGCAGCCTACTCTGGCTTACTGCATCCCTTCCCTTGTGGTTACTGATCTGTTGCTAAATGTCACTTGTTACCATTCATGGGAAAGGTTGCTCTTCTCCAGCTTACAAAATGTTTACCTGCTGCCTTTTAAGAAGTTAGCAAAATTGTAGATGGGTCTTCTGAGTACCTTCTAGCCAAAACCAACTCTCAGGGGTTCTTTAGTCTCAAACACTGATGGTTTCTAGGGGGAAGGGTTGGAACTGATACAAAAAAAAACCCACGCTGTTTTGGCTGACTGACTGACTGTATGAAGTCGTGTGAAACAGGCAGGAGAAATGTTTTCTGGAGCTTAGTTAGTTGAGACTAGTCCTGTTAATCAAGTGGATACTGAGTTAGAAACCTTACAAGGTAAGGTTAGGGATTTGTCTGGGTTCCTTCAGAAAGAGGGGAAAAAACCCAAATCAAAACAAACAAAACCACCCCAAACCAACAACCACACAAAAAACCAAACACACCCTTTATTTGGTCTGAGTTGTGTTTTCTTTTGACATAGCTATACTCACAGAATCAACTGTACAACCTTATAATTTCTTAGATATTAAAGTCATAAAATACTAAGTTTAAATGACTTTCTCATTAAAAGTTTATCTTCACAGGTTACCTTTTTGCAAGAAAAATAGGTCAGTAAACTTTTGGATTAGATTAAATAATCATTATCTTTTGTTCAGGTGCTTTCTTCTATACTTAGAGATTCAGAACAACTCTGGTGCATCAGACGAAGCAGGTTCTTCAGGGATTTACAACAGTACATGTTTCTCAGAAGTGCCCAGATTCCAGGAGTGCCCAGACTGATTTCCCTGGGAGTCTCTGGGACATCCCATAGTACCATTTGTGGAACTAGAGCTACTTTACATGCATTTGAAGGGATTTAAAGTAAAAAGACTCCAAACAGGTGCTGGCGCTTGACCTTCTAGTGAGTTACTGGTTTGTGATCCTTGAGTAAGTTCGAGATGAGGACGTGCTTCCTTGACACATTTTTCCTTTTCCTTGGAGAAAGGTTCATCCTTGGCCTTGTTCCTTTGCTCTTCATTCTTCTGCTTTTACCAGGTTACATCATCGGCACTTTCAGACAAGCACCTAGCAAGATGGCTATCGATATCCAATTGTGACAGTCTGCAAAGACAGGGAATTTGTTCAGTGAGAAACAAAGTCAAATCCTTTTATTTACACTACTCTTCACCTTTCCTCTCTCTTTTCGTAAGCAATTGCAAAGTGTTCTAGTAGCTTAACGGGCAAGTCAGTCACTCCTATGCTCAGAGGCACTGTGATCTGTCACAAACCCTTGTCGTTGCTACTACCTGCTGCTAGATCGCTTGATAACGCCCTTTACTAGAAGACAATGCTCGTGCTCCATGTGCTCAGAACAAGCAACGCTGTCCTTGGACACCAGGCAACTGATACGGGACAGAAAACCGTTACCTTGTTCCACATGCAACTCCCAGCTTGAGGATACAGGAAATGAGATTTCTGATAGAGAAAGGATGCTTTCACTTTCCTTTTTTGGAGGGTTATTTTTGTGACTGTGATGTGTCACCACCTCCCCACCCCCCGCCCATATTAATAACTTTTAGTAAAGCAGCTTCTATAAAAACTGAAATTAATCATAATCAGCAGAGAGTTACCAACAGCACAAACTGTATATGAAGACCTGAAGTATGTTTAGCCTTTCTGTCTAAATCTCTTGACAAAATGACCATAATTGTATAAATATTAATGAAGCCATCCTTTTGTCTCCTTGTTCATCCTCCAAAAGCAAGCAAGCTGATAGGTCTTGCAGTATTAGAGGACCTGTTGAAAAGCACATTTTCAGCAGCTATGACAGCCTAAATACTATTAAATGGTGTAATTTCAAAAGACAACATAATTCTTAACTGCAAAGTAGAAATTCAATTGCTGGGAGGGATAACTTTTTTTTTTTTTTTATGAAGGTGCCCTGACAGCAACAGAGGACTGAACTCTCTCTCAGTTGTACTAATCAGGGCTTGCATAAGAAAAATCCCCTTCCTTTCATCTTGCCCAGACCTTGAAAGCTAAATCTTAAATTAAGAGCACAGTTGCTGAGCCAAAGTCATCCAGGTGTTTTTTAACAGGTGCCAGCATAGGTGTAACAGTGAGGTCTAGATTTTGAAGAGAAGGTCACAGCTATGAAATTATTCCATCTAGCTCTTAACTATCAAGAATGCTGCACTAGAATGGTTTTTGGATTATGATACAAATTTCACAAAAAAGTCTTTTCCAACTCAAGTATTTAAAAATGCTAATTCTGCATCTACTAGCAACGTTTACTAAAGCTCAAATTTAGCTTTCTTTTTGAAGCAGTATAATCTAGTAGTCGTGAACTTTAAACTGAATTAGAAGTAGGTAATTCTAACAGTTAAAAATTACAGTAGAAGTTCTGTCTTTTCATTAATTTGTATATAGAGAATGCATCTTGAACCATTTTGGGTTTTGTATACTGTGACATTCTTAAAATGAAAAATAAACAAAAAACCACAACAGTAACTTACGTTCCAGTAAAATGAATCAGACACATTGGACAACTGTCAAGAGTTGAAGATCCTTCACTCTGATTTTCAGTTTTCTCCTTGTAGCTTTCAGTTCCAGGTGCGCTCACAAGAGGCGGCTTCTCTTCTGCAGGCACATATCTGGCCTCACTAAATAAAATATTCCCTTTATGTATTTGCATTTGAAGCTCTTTCCTATCATTTTCTTTTTGGCTTTCCCTGCTGTTCTGAACAGTCCTTCTGCAGTGCTGTTGAATACCAAAAGCTTTTACAGAGCTCTGTGACGATGCCATGTGGTGTGTAGAACTTCTGTGCTGAGTGAGTTTACGTGATTTAGGACTTGCAGCCAGTTTTGAAACACCTTTTGTGTCGTCTTCAACCATATCTTTGGCTTGATCTGTAGTACTTACACAGCATGTTTTCTCAGTTGTAGAAGGTAAACTTTTTGGTTTACCTGCTTGGCCCTGTCCCTTATGTAAATTGTCGATCTGGCTCTGTGTCAGCTGATGGGAGCTAAGGTCCTTTGGGTTTAGGCATTTTTCTTTGCAAAAAGATGGGAATGATACCCACTGAAAGTCTCTCATTCCAATTGTAAAGACTTCTTGTTTTTGTAGACTCTCTTCCTCAGAACTCTGTGACACACACACAGACAAAGTCTTCAAAAAAATGCAGTTCAGTCAATAGATAAAACCCAGGCTGAACATGTTACATGTTGAGAAGGCTAAGCTACGTGAAAGAAACAACATTTTATTTATATCCATCTCCTGCGCTTGTACAGCAATCAAGAACTCCCTGGTGTTTATGTAATATGCGTCTTCCCTTACCATTTCTAATATATTCCATAGAGACTAAGGATGAAAACAACGATGTATTGCTGTTCAGGAAAAAAAAATTCTACTTTACCAGGACTGTGGTTTTTGTGATATGGTATTGTCTCACGCTATCAGAACAACGTGAGGGTTGTTACTGTGCAATTAACCTCTGTTACAGTTTGCCTTTTCCAGTTTCAGTTCGTTAGGGAGATGCTAGTGCTCACGAGCAGTCAGTATACATATACAGGTTACCTCCTTTCAGCAAAATGTTCTGAAGAATTTGCCATACTGCAAGAAAGCCCCTAGTAAGTTGTCCCCATGCTACCTGCCACACAATGCTAAATCACACCACTACCTGTAAAGACTGAAGAGCTGAAACCCAACATCCATTTAAAAGCTATTCTAGATTGTTTCCCCTCTTAATACCATAATTCAGACTGCCGCAACCGTAAGGAATGCACAAAGTGCGGACAATAAGGATACAGCACACTACCTTTCCAAAGAATTCTGGAAAACTGGGCACTGTTTGCCAGCTTGTGCATTGTAAGTCTTGAGTGATGTCTTTCAGTAACAAAATCCATGGTTTTTCACACTCATTGAAGTCGTCTTTTTCAAACCAGGAACATCTGTCAGCAAGTGTCCTGCAAAGACAGAGACAGTCCGATAGTGTAAGGGTGGGAGAGAGGGAAGAAAATTCTCTGCATTGCTATTTGTTTGCCTCCTAATTAACTTAACTGTAACACTGATGTTTCAAAAATGTAGCTATATTTAATTGTGATTTATCAAAGCAGAAGTTTAAAAACTTCAGTAGCTGACAGTGCATTAACCTCTTTCAGCCCAATTCAATGGCTGTATGGCGACCCCTTTCCTTTTGTTAACAGCTAAGCACAAAGTAGGGATTTTATGATTGAAAATACATGTAACTTTTCCATTGGTACAACGTAAAACTCCATTCTTACCCATTTTCTCCTGATCGAGTAGCACTGTATGTGCTAAACCAAGAATATTTGACAACTTTGCCATATCAAACCACAAAAGGCACGCAAAAAGCATTTGTCAGTAGGCACAAGTATGCAAATGCAGTTTTTTGAGTTTAAAAGAGGCAAGACAGCCTCTGGAAGAAAAAAAGATTTAACTTTATAAAACTCTTTGTTTACCACAGGAACCTGTATCTAGCCTACAGCAAGATTTTTCCAGAACACAGATGTTATTTAGCCCTGAATTTTTGTAGTCTACCATGACTTACATAACTCATACAGCTATCAAAAAAATTACCCAGATTTTACAAAGAATGTCTAACAGCTTTGCTTTTAACTTGTAACAAATGAGATGTAAGTATTTATTACTGTCCTCACTTCCAAATGAAACAGTTAAATGTAGCCACTGTTTTTTCTTCTCAGATACTGGACCTGACACCTGCTGAGCACAGAAGTCACTGAAGTGTTTGCCCTGAGGGTGGCAATGGCATTGGTTCCCACCTATCCTCAGCCATTCCCATACTGCCATTTGAAATTACTGTTTATCTTTCTGAACAACTTTATCTAATCCATCCGAGCAAGGCATTAGGAAGGTTTAATTATAAAGTAAGCACTAAAAGGTTTTTATACTCCCAATACTGTATAAAGACAATTTCAAGAGAAGGGTGGATTGTTAATGTCACAATACTATTTCTGGTCTTCCCCCTTCTTACCGATGCGTTTTCCTGGGTCACTCTCCAGGAATGACACTGCTCTGAGAAGAAACTAGAGACAAGCCTAACAAGCCCTCAAACAGCAGAGCAAAGGGCCTTTCGAAGGCTGTGGAAGGGGCGCAGCTGGCGGCATGCTTGCTCACCCTAACAGGCTGAAACAAGAATTGAACCTCTCCATGCCACTTCTTCCCACCTTTCTTCAATCCTCCCTTAACTCAAGAGCTGGAAAAGAACAGGAATTATTTCTGGTCTCCTGTGAGCCTCATTCTGAAGAAAGAAAACTTAGTTGTCGTGTGTTAACATTTCTTACAGGCCCCATCCTCCCCTCCCATTCTGTGCCAAAGGTGGCACAGGGCCCAGTGCACTTTATTTTGCAGTTGGCCTCTCAATTTTTTATAGGTACTACAGGCAGCGTGATGAAGTAACCTTTAACACAACCAGCAACGAAACGCCCCAGGACGCAGGTGCCTTTGAAGACCCAGCTGCACCTCTACGGCACGGGGGCCGCCGGAGGGCAGGGCGGTCCCTCC
>KL277012.1:6738-21004 GCA_000699545.1 Podiceps cristatus | reverse complement strand
CGTGGCTGCCGCCACGCTGGCCCCCGCCGCGTCGGCGACCCAGAATCAAGTTTCCCTTCCCTCACCCAGGTATTTGCTTTAGAGAATGATTACTTTGTCTGCGATAATGCGAATTACAAATATATTTCTGTTTAATTTAATTGTAGTTTTCTCCTTTTGACAGCAAAAATTTTAAGAAGCCTTTTGCTCCCCACCCCCATTTTTTAAATTTGCCGTTTGGTTGTACATTTCTCAAAGCGGTGACAACATCTACTACCAAACACAGACTTTTTATAAATTGATAATTTAAAACTTGTGTAAATTTTGTGCTTGGAAAGGTGAGAGACACTTTGTCACATAAAGGTACCTGGACAGGGCAGACTAAGCCGGCTCCAAGCGGTACCACGGCCGCAGAGCCTCCTGCAAGATTTGCTCCTGCCTTCACCACCGCTGCTCGCTTGGCCACATCGAGCCCCGTGCTGCAGACGTAGCATCACTTACTGCTCCGCGCCCTTTCGTTTTAATTGTGTCATTTCTTTCTACACAATGATTTTTCTATACATCACTTTATTTTTCATTCATATAGACATAAGGCTTACCAAGAAATATAGCCCAGCTGACTATTTATGTAGAATACGATATATTTCTATCAGATATAATACTCACTACACATACACACAATCATTCATAGCAATTAATGGTTTGGGAAACTCCTATGAGTTTAATTACTCACAAATGTCAAAGTTACAGAGAGAATAATAGATAACCCCCAGCATCTTCTCACTAAATGTCATTATTAGTGAACTAGTATTTGTCATGGTTTTGATTTCTTTCAAAAATAAAAATCTCCAATTTTTGAAGATTTGAGGAAAATTTTTTTGTCTATTTTTAGTTTTTTGCTCCCCTCTGCTTTAAATGCTCTGGTTACCATAAATCTAATTGTACAGAGCTCAGAATTTTGCAAACTGCTTGAACAGCTTCTCTCCTTACCTCTGTAGATGTGAGTATGAAATAACACATTTTTCCTATCAGCTCTCCAGATCTTTGCAAAAGGCATCTAGCTGTGGCATTTTGCCAGATGTGCAACACTCGGGTAGTTGTCGATATAAAAATATTGACTCACTCTGTACTATGAACTAGGTTAATTTTGTGCTAAGCGCACTTTCTTCCCTTCTGATCTCCCAGAAACTCTTCTCTCAAGTCGTCAGCTTAGTATTGTCACATGTTTCTACATGAAATAAAGCACCTTTCCTTCTCGCAAGCAGAAACCCGGGCTGCAGCCCCCTGGTATTTACCATCTCTGCGGGTCTGGTTTAGATTCCGGCTGGCTTTGAACCTGCTCTTGCAGATGCCATGACAGTAGGATCCAACACCTACTGACTGAGCAATTTAAGACTGAACACTTGTATTAATTCAGAACAAAAGCATCTAAGAGAACAAAGCCTAAAAATCAAACTCAGCCTGTGCTCACACCTGCCTCTCCCTGAGCTCTGCCACTTCTGCATCTAAGGAACAGTCATCCCTTCCCACTCCCACTGCAGAATTTCTTTCTATCAGCCTCTATCAGCTCCTATTGAACCCTGTCTTTAGATGAGCTTTCCAACTGTTACTTTTTTATCTGCTTATTTATTTACTAGTTCCCAGTTGGAGAGAGAGAGAGAGCCCTGAGCCCTGCCAGAGCCAAGGAGGTAAAACTCCCAAAGCACAGCCGTCTCCTCCCGCCTCGCGATTGCTTCTTCCAGGGCTCGTCTGGACCGTTCATCTAGATCCACGACACCCTTCTGGTTTTCATTTGACGCACCAAACTAGAAAAAACATCACATTCAAAGGGCTTACAACCAGATTTATTACTAACCTTACCTGACTGCAGTCACATCCAGCATTACGGTTATTTACATGGCGATTCGATTCCATCACGATGCACGTGCTTTTATGGCTCAGACAAATTTACAATATAGCAATTGCCATTGAATAACAGGATTAACTTAATTTAATCATGATTACAGACATAAATTGCTTATGACAAATAAAATTAAACCCAGGGGAGAAGGAGTAGGAGCTACGTAAATCACCCCAGTGCACTGGGTTCCCCAGCACAGTATGGATACTGGGAACTGTCCTCTGGAAACAGGCAACGAGTGCGATTCACACAGTGGGCAGAGTCCACAAATACCCACAAGCACAAAAGATGCTTCAAATTTATATCCTGGCAAAACGAGCTAGATATATACAGCAGCAACAATCTAGTAAGGAAAAAAATTCAGAGGTGCTCCCCTGCGAAATCACTGGTACGTTGTGACACAATCCACTTATCATATTTGCTATTTTGTGTGTGTGTCAATTTGGGATCACATACCTGTGGTTTCTCCATTCCAGAGAGAACGTCTTGAACTCTTTTTGTTTCTGAATCAAATTCTGTAAAATAGAGAATGTGGAAATATGAAGAAAAATAAATGACCAAAATTAAACAAAAACATCTGGTTTGTCAATAATTCTTCAGGAATTTGAAAACGGGGGGGGTGGGGGGAGGCCGAGAGATATTACCTGTACATGAGCATCAGCTGTTTTGGTCTTGTGAATTTAAGGTATGCAGTTACAGGATTAACATTAAAAACTGATAAAGAAGAAAAAGGAGGGAATGAAACTTCCAATAATTGCAGACACTCAGAAAGGTGGGATTACTTGTAGAGATGTCCTCCACAAACAATGTTATTAGTTGGGATTTGCTTTCACAGAGCAAAACCATCCGATTTCCAAAGCCTGGCCGTGGAAGCAGCCCAGGGGTTTCTACAGCTCACTTACTGCTGCACCTAACCCTGGTTTGGCAACCAAACCCACCCCTACTCCGTCGGCTGCAGAGCTGGGCTACCTGCCTGCTCGCCAGAGTGCCGGGCTACCGGCGAGGACGAGCACCCTTGTCCTGCACGGGGAAAGCCCAGATGAGCTGCCCCAAGCCCCGCACCCACCCTACAACTACCTGTCCCTAAATGCTGTTATCGTGTGATGCTCAAAGCTCTTTTAACAGCCGCCTCTCAACTACGGAGGTAAGAAAGTCATGGCAGGGTAATCGGATGCCTGACTGATGCCTGACTAGCCGTAATCCCTCCTCCCCCCCCAAGCCTTGCGCCTGGTACCGCAGCTCTTGCAGGGGCTACGCAGCGTAATCCCCAGGCAGGGTGTGAACTCCTTCCCCTAAACGAGAGGGATGGATTGAGCGCAGGAGGTGCTGCGGAGGCGATCATCTGAGCAGCGGAATCGGCCTTTACCCCGGCCTCCCCCTGCAAGAAGGCTTAAGGTAAAACATCAGCTTAGAGTAATGAGGTGACACAAAGCAGCTTTATTCCTTTTGGACCGCAGCACAGAGAGGCCTCACTTTCCACTACGGGATTCTCTAATGGAAAACTAGGAACATAGTTTTCTGGGGTTTTTCTTCCCCTTTTTTTCCTTTTTTTTTTTTTTTTTTTAAAATGTTAATGTAAAAGGTTTGCTAGCCAAAGCAGAAGAATACATCACAGCTAAAGCAAAATGAGTAGGACCTCTTTATAAAAAGCATACGAATTTGGCATAGGAAGCAAAAAAATATTAATAAAGAAAAACTGGTATGATCAGATCAACAGCTTTCAGAATAGATTCCCCCAAAGCCTGACCTACTTCTCGTAGCCCAAGAATGTGTCTTTATTTTTGTCTGTGACCTGCTTTAAAAAAGTACATCTTCCTTTTAAAAATTCCATGTGCTCAGCTGCCAAAAAATAGAATTGGCTGAATGCTGATGGCAGAACTCCAGTGTAAATGCCCATCTCTCCCTACAAGAATGCACCTTGGTGTGAAGAGGGAATGACAGATCTCCTGCTCCATGCATTCCTGGATTCCTTTTAGTCTCAGCCACTTGGAAAAGAAAGGAGTAGTAATAATTCAGGGGAAGAGGAGGATAGCATGATTGTTTTTTTCCATAGTAGGTAACCCTGAGTGTAGAAACTGGCGAATTTAGCCAGCACAAGATAATACTGACTTGAAAACTCCACAGTGGGACTAAAACGGCTAAGGAAAAGGTTGAGATGCTGATCCAAGTGAAAATGTCGAAGTTTGCGGCGTTTTGGAGTTCAGGGTTCCCTTCAGCATCGGCGCAGATGTAGGACCGTGCCACAAAAGCCTGGATCCAGCCCTGGACGCTGCGGAGGCCCCGTAGGCTTATCTCGAAGGGATGCTAATCAGAAGCAGCTTCTGCAGCTACAGAGTGCAACAAAAATGCTGCTACTATTTTATTGAAAGTTTATGGTTATTATGTCACCCCTAATTACAACCCCCAGAAGCTAAGCATGAATCACTCTCAACCTTAAATCCCAAACATGTGGACTGAATTTTCTTTTCTCTCTCTGCTTTCTAGCGAGGATGCTATCTGTGTCACACTGAGCAGGAGAGGAAAATAAACCCTGAAGCCCAAAGAAATCTCACTTCCCTCTCCTGTGAAAAATGATCGCTCCATACAGTAACTAAGTCCTCTGACCCTTGCAGGTCAGGGCTGAAGGTTCAAACTGCTCCAAATACAGGAACTGACTTTAAGCCCTCAGGGAGTTGGGTATACCCAGAAAATAAATAATTGGGGAAAAAAAAAAGCATATTAGGCTTCTCAAAGAAGAGTCTCACTAAGGAATTTTTTTTTTTTTCTATTAGCTCCCCAAAGATGTAGCTTGTTCGCAAGGAGAAGGCTCTGAGTACCAGATATACCATAGCTTTGAGTTATTAAGAATGCGTGGATATTTATGTGGATAACGTGGATATTTATATCACCAAGAGTTTACACAGATAAGCTGGAGGTGGAAGAAAAGAAATCTTCAAAGGTTTTGGGGAGAGGGAGAGAGGGAATGAGACATACACAGACCTAAGATGACAACGTGAGTGCAAAAAAAAAAGTAAGAACTGAATGTAGAGTTGATGAATAATACATATATGAATGTGTGTTGCATTATATTTTCTAAAGAATAGGATGTATCAGATGACGCACATGTGCTGACCAACTATGTCAGATATCCCCCCCCCGCGCTAAACCTCCCAAGTCACACGTGGCACACACAGCAACCACTTCACGTGTATAGAGCCGATGCATCCCATGTTGCTGATTTGTTAATGCCATGAATCATTTTGGAAAAACAACAACAAAGAAAGAAAAGTCTATAGTAAAGAGTACTCTTCCATCACAAGCTTTGAAATCACTGTACTGTACAGAAAGGACAGTGTGTGCCTCAGAGCCCTGTACTGAATTCAAACAAAAAACTCCCCAATGAATAATAGGTAATACCCTGTGAAAATAGAGCAAATGTAAAATTAAAGGCAGAAAGCAACAAGTATGCACGAGTGAGGTCTATAACAACATCAGAGAATAGCTCAGGTTGGAAGAGGACTTCAAGAGGGGTCATCAAGCCCAACCTCTGCCTGAAAGCTAATTAAAAAACAGTGCAAAACTGCCCCATGGAAAAACTTGTTAATAAAGCAGAAGCTACCTTTTTTGGGAGAAAGCAAGCAGCTCACAGAATTGTCACCTTCTTGTAGTATTTCAAACACTGAGTTCCCCATTTCAAGAGCCATAAAATAATTCTCAGGCTTCCATGGATGGCTGATACCCTTTCAGTAATAACCATCATTATTCACAGTCTCCTGAGCTAGACTAAGCTAAGGAGAACGAGACCTGTCCTGAAGCCTCCCTCGGTAGGTAGTTGGTCTTACCTGCCAACCTCCCTCATAACACATTAACTGTCAAGGCGCAACATCTTTCTCCCAAGCCAACAAAGAGCAGAAATCCTTCTGAAATAGAAACCAATAGAGAGGAAAAAAAAAACCCAAACAAACCGAAAACAAACAATCCACATCTTATGTGCCCTATACCGGTAACAGAGAATTGGCGAAAAACCTTTTTTCCTAGCTTATTATTATTGTTACTCATCAGCCACTGAAGACCCTTCTACTAAATTAGCTCACGGGAGCATTTAGGGACAAGGAGCACGAGCATCTCCCAGACATCACAGATGCAGTGGTGGAAAGGTGGGGAAGAACAGAAGGAAGGAAAGGGGAAGCCTTGATGTACAACAGGAGACCAAAAATCAGAAAAATCACCTATTGCTGCTCAGGAGAGGTGGTGGGTGGCTCAGCACGATTCACCTACTTAGCACAAACTGTCCTTGAATAACAGACAGCTGATTTGCTCTTAAATCTGTGTCCCTTCCGCTCTCGTTCTCAGCTGATTGAGCACCGAGTGTCAGACATGAAGAAATCAAAGCTCTGTACGTCAGCCCCCCGACATTAACGCTGGGGCCTGCAGAGACAGGCCGCGGACACGCGCTGCTTTCCTCCTTTGCCATCGGGAACAAGTTCAGTCATGTCAAGGAAGAGCCCAACTAAAACTTCAGGTCATTGTCCCGTTATAACTTTTCGTCTCAACATCTGTTCCCCACATCTGCCGTGGCAAAATTCTTCCTCCTAGGAGGAAGCTGGGGGTGGGGATGAATTCTTTGGGAATGCTCAATGGGGTCCTCTGAGGGACAGTACAAAAATCTGAGTTATCCTGTACGTCTCAGTGTCTAAGAGATCTTATGGCTGTCCCAAGCTACAGCAATAGGTTCCCATTCCCAGGCCGTGGGTTATTTAGATCCAATGTTTCAGACTAACCTTCCATAGCAGTGAAGCCAGCTGTAAGACCTGGACCACATCGAAGTTTGTATTTTGGTCATCTCTTTTTTTTTTTTTTTTTCTACCCAGAGTTTTGGGTCATAACCGAAACTCTACAGATACAACCAAGAGTAAATGCCCCTAAAAATTACTTTCCCAGCAGCTGTTTGGTGCTAACAGGGTTTCACTGTCAAGTCTTGCTGAACTAAAGCCTTTTATTATATGCTCCTGTTAGCCTGCGTCTATGTTCCTTTCTGCACGTACAGTACAAATATAATTTTCAGACCTTTCCAACCATACTTTTGAACACCAAGCACAGCTTTAAAAAAAAGGGAAAAACAAATACTTGTCATTTCCAGGTAATTCTGAAGTTTCCATGAATAGTTTTCATGTTTGCGTGAACAGCAGCTGTGTATGTAAATGGTTTGAAATAGCTAAAAGCTCCAAATTAATTAAGATTTTCCCACTGCAAATACAGATTTTAGGTTTGTTCTGCATTCTTTCCTTTGCAGAGAGGAGAAGGTCCAACTCAAGACTTAGCTTCTGGCCACAGAAAGTATTTACTGTTTCAACTGCTTTTCCATTCCAAGGGAATGACATCAGCACTAGCACTTCGCAAACTTCTAGTCTAATTCTCAAGCAGAGCTCCATGCTCACAGATATGCCAGTCATAACATGACATGCTTTCTCAGAATTTGTTCCAGATTTATCGGGGCTGTGACCGGCTTTAATGCTAGGAAAGATCTTTTATCAGTCACGTACTGCACAACCTACAACCTGCAAGAAAATGAACTCTTCAAAACACAGCCCAACTCCTTTGTGAACTGCCTGCCAGTGTCAAAGTTTAAGACACAAAGAACACCACGTGCAGACTTTTTAATTTCAGAGAATTGGAGAAATATACATTTAAAAAACCCTTGTCCAAGAATAAACCTAAAACCGCAGATGCCACGCTGCAGCTGAGTCACAGAAAGCAGGACCGGAGGGGATGTGACACGGTCAGAGTCCATCCTCCTACACTGAAACACGATCATCTACATCTAAACCATTCCTCAGACACCTCTGCCTAGCCAATTTAAAAAAAATAAAAATTAAAATTAAATAAATAAGCTCCCACCCCATGCTAGTGGCGATCTGAAAACTTCCTTGGCTAGGCACTCTACCACAGCACCTAACTCTCCTCATCATTGGGAAAATTATCTCAAGTGTCTCTGCTGCACCTTAAACCTATTACTCTTTGCCCACACACCCACCGCAGATGAGTCCATTGCCACTTTCTTCGTTGCGATCTTTCACGCACTTGCCAGCATTTTTCTCCTTGAACAAAGGAAGTTCATTTCTTCCATCCCTGTATTTACTCCGACACAGACCTCACTTACTGCTGTCCTCTGGAACGTTTTTAAATTGGTCTCCATCCTTCTGAAGGTGCGGCACCAGCCCTGGCCGCCCCACTCCAGGTGAGGCCCCAGCAGCACCAAGTACGGAGCGACATACCCAACGACACAGCTTGCTTTGAGGTTCCTTCTCTTTGCCTACAGGGCAACTTGACTTTTGTTTTTTGTAGTCTACTGTACCCCCCCAGAACTACTGTGCAGAACTGTTACATAGTAAAAAACATGCAGGTTTGAGAAGGACTGGCTAAAATGTAGTACTTTGTTCTTGTCTTGATCAAACTGGTTTCCTTTCAAGACCATTTTAGTTCTCCTGTCCCATCCTCCTTCCCTCCCCCCTTAACCCACCAAGCACTCTCAACCCTATCAGAGTCTGATATGGACTATAATTTAATAAGAATCAATCCTTATTCCATCCTTCAAGTCCTTAATAAAAATATTGAATAAAATCAGACCTAGGACAGATTCCTGCCTAATCCAATTTGCATCTTTCCAGCTTGTCAGAGAGGCGGTCGAGGGTCACGGCTGAGCTGCGGGGCTATGTGCTGGCTAACAGATGTAATACTGAGAACAGCAAATCCAGTGTCACCTTGAACACGCAGTGCTTTATGTGTCTCTTCTCAGTGCCACTTCCACAACGGGCAAAATGGGGAGCCCCTTAGAACCAAAACCTTGTGAAAGTAGTATTTATCTTCAAAGCAGTCAATCACACCATGCTAAAATATAATACACCAAGGAAGATTATTAATTAAGCCTACAAATACTGAGATAAGATTTCATTTCTAAATATTACATATTTCAAATTCCTGCTAATTACATGAACACTAATAAAAATGCTAGCGACAAAACATGACTGCAGCTCCAATGACCAAGGCAGAGAGATCAACTTTATCCAACTTCAAAAAAAGGTCCAATCATTGAAACATGTTCTAATTCTTAAAAAATTGCCATGCTTGAGCATCTCACATAAGTTTTTTCCATTTCTACGAGCCTTCCCACTGTTGCTATCTTAATCCTGCTGTTGAGGCATCTAATGCTTTAATTTATGTCTATGAGCTTATCTTTCAGTACTTGACCTTAAAGATCAAATCACATGCAGGCAGCAAAAAACCAAGACACTCCCTAAATAACTGAAGGCAAACAAAACAAAATCCCTGCATAAACTCCAGAAACTTACTTTTCAGATCTCAAATAAGAAAAAAACAAAACAAAAGAATCCCTAACCATCTTAACTCCCTGGGTCTTAAAGCAAAGGATAACTGACATGTTTGCCTCAACATCACTGTATTTTAATCACAATTTTAATCATATTTTAAAGATGTCCTGGCCATAGTCTACACCTGTTAACCTGACAGTTTTAACTTGACAGCTTTCAGTATCCTACTGTCAGTGGGCCAAAATACCAGGGGTGTACATTCACACCTCTGCTTGTCTCTCTGCTTCAAGCCACCTTTCTTTAACAAAAAGATACCTGCTACCGCACAGATGAACATCAGATGTTTTCACATCAAGCAGATGAGGAAGCACTCAGATGTATGTGATGAAGTCACTTCTGCTAAAATGTATTTTAAAAATAAATGTAACTGCATTCAATCCTCCCTGTCACCCAATATTGTTTTGATCTGTCTTTTTTGTTGGGATGGAGCAAGGAAAAGATCAGAAGTAATGTACAAGGGAAATGAAATCATAGAATAGTTTGGGTTGGAAGGGACCTTTAAAGGCCCTGGATGCTGGATGCAAGGGACAAATGGAGTCGAAGCGACACATTGGGTTTGTTTGTCTCTGCTTCTTTGCTGCTACTGCTGAAAGACAGCAATAACAGCTCCTACTTTATTGGCTAAAGATCTGAGCGAATTCCTACTGTGAACACGCAGTTGGTCCATTAGAAGGCAGAATAGGGCTTTCTTAGTAAAATACAGCAACCCCTCAGCTCTATCACATACATTTTACTTCTTAAGAAAGCACTTTGTGCATCTCACAAAGAAGATAACAGAGGCAGTGCGCTGCATATGGCTGCAGCTGGCTGGTTTTGAAGGAACACCAAATTAAACAATGACATAACCCACAGAAACAGAGAAAGCCCAAGCTGAATCTGCTGGAACAGTAAGATGGTGTAAGCAAACCGCTTACACACAGGACTTCTTGGAAAGCTCTCATTTGTACTTTTGACTTGCTTTAGCTTATTTTCTGTGTCAAAATAATTAATTTTTTCCATTTTCAGCAGCTTCCCTTTTGCTGTTATATAACAGCAGCCACCACACTATGTGAGTTTGAGAAGACAGCAAAAGCTTTGCAGATAGGCAAGGGCTGACGAGTGGGCTCCCACAGGTAGCGGGTACCCCTCCGTCTTTTGTCAAGCACCCTTTTAAAAACGGCACAGCTGATTCACACAGAGTGGCTAACCAAGAATAGCAAATAAAAATCAACAGAATTTTAAATAGTATAATTTCAATGCTACAGGCTGCGATTGCAAAGGGTTCTTCAAAGTTGGGTTGGCATAGGCAAAACCTCCAGTTTGAGCAGGTCCACAAGCGTCCACGCGTGTGAGACAGCTGGAGATAGGCTACGTGGTAATGCTGCCTCATGCTG
Organism: Podiceps cristatus; assembly: GCA_000699545.1. Classification (NCBI taxonomy): domain Eukaryota; kingdom Metazoa; phylum Chordata; class Aves; order Podicipediformes; family Podicipedidae; genus Podiceps; species Podiceps cristatus. The sequence goes on along the minus strand of KL277012.1, from coordinate 10,385 downwards.
GCAAACCCTCACATGCGTGACAGCTATTAACTTGGTTGAACCAAGTTAACTTGGTTAAAAAAGATACATAATCAATCCTTTCCAATTTCCAATCAATCCTTTCCAATTAAGTCATAATTTTAATCCACCACTGTCCCTTCCTGCACCTCGCCTAAGGTGCATGAAGGTGCCTAAGAACTGTTGAGGATATAATGTGAGACTACTTCTGTTCAAATAACGAAATTTTTCTGAATTGACAAGGAGCCTGAAAGGCCCTCCTAAAATTTTCCTGGAGCTGCTGATTCCCTTCCAATCAATCCTTTCCAATTAAGTCATAATTTTAATCCACCACTGTCCCTTCCTGCACCTCGCCTAAGGTGCATGAAGGTGCCTAAGAACTGTTGAGGATATAATGTGAGACTACTTCTGTTCAAATAACGAAATTTTTCTGAATTGACAAGGAGCCTGAAAGGCCCTCCTAAAATTTTCCTGGAGCTGCTGATTCCCCTCTTTATGGGTAAAAATCTGCTATTTCATTCCTGTTGCTACAAACTTTGCCAGCAAACGCTAACCTTTTCCTAGATACAACAAAGTTCTTCAAAACTCTCCCGATTTTCTGTGATAGTTGGGATGCATGGCATTGCCTTACTCTTAATTCCTTTCATTTATTTGTGTCCTACTTCATGCTTTCCCCCTCTCAGTTCTGTTCCCTGTTGCTTTAGCCTGTGGCCACCTGTCTGTCCGGCCTGTGTCAGATCTAGGAGCTGGGGTAGAACCTGGCACGGCAGCCTCCGGCAGACCTCCAAGTCCAATGAACCAAGCGGTCATTCAAAAGGCAAATAACTTCTGCAAAGATCACCGCCTTACTACGATAACTAGCCTGGGCTGCCACAAGTGATGTGGCCACAAAAGCCCTACAGGTTTCTCCAGTCCAAGGCAGGAGGAGGAGGGGAGGGACAATTGTGTGGCCAAGATGCCCAGGCTTCTTAAAGTGTGAAAGACTCAAAAGGACATCGCGTGCCAGCTGTGAAATGACGTTATCTGGCATTTAGAGGCAAGATTTCTTCTTGGAAAGAAAAGGTTCCCTTCAATCATGGCAACTGACTCTCAGCTGCCAAGTGAAGCAAGAGCCCGAGCACCACAAACACAAACCGTAAACAGTCTCACGACTTCTTCTCCTCACACTGATGAAAAGCACAAGTTTGACAGCACCAAAAATTACTGCCTTTGCTTCCCAAGTGGGTCACAGACGGCTCCGTTGCATCTCACCGCCAGCTTGAGAAGCGGCAGACAGCACAGGCGTGTCTCTACCACTCTGGTCTCCCCGGGGAGACAGCCGGCAGGTCAACCCATGACAGAGGTGATCCCCATGCCCTCTCAGGACTGAGCTGAAAGGAACAATCCCTATCAAACACAGACTGTGACAAGTCTCCAGTATCACCTATTTAGGGTTTTAGATCTTGTAAATGGTGCCCTATGTCAATCAGGAAATATTTTTCTCTGAAATCCAATCTCCAATGCAGGGTGACAACGGCATCAGTACTGAACCCAAAATAACACTTTTTTCTTGACTTTCAAAAATAGGAACATACCAAAAAAATGGCCAATAAAAGCCTTTGATAATCTGCCCGTTACACACAATAACAGCATTTTCCTGATCAAACACAAAACTAACAACATAACCTGCAAAACTGCATATTTGCACAGGAAAACAATCAGACAGCACAGCTGAAAGGGACTCCATAGGAGCTCTAAATTTGGTCAGGATTTAAGGGAGCTCCTCAGCCAAAATTAACAACCTCCTTGGCAATGAACCTCATAAAGCCCCTGAGTTTGCTACAACAATATGAAGGCAGCAGAGCACTTCCCCAGTGCAAAGGCATTAGGCTGCCCATTATAGTATGAGAAACAAGCATAAGCCAAATTTTGCCCTCAGTCACAACTCCTCAGTGTCACTTGAACCAAAAAAGAAATTAATGGAGGAATGTCTTCTTTAGATTTCACCAGGGGTAATGAAAAGTACTTTGGGATGATAGGTTTTAGCGATAACCACTATTTTACTTTCAAATATGAAGTCAAAGAGATCTATTCATCCTTTATGAGAAAAAAAAAAAAAAGCATGGAAAACTTTCCCTAAGGATAAAAGCAGATGTGTCATCTTTTCACTGGTCTTGATTTTGTCTTAACGTTTACATTGAAACAGAAATGCTATTTCTAGGCAGTACATATACTATCTGCATGTATTTAAAAGATGTTAGACTCTACAGAAAAAGCCTGGTTTTAAGAGAAAAATCACTCCAAATTATAATGCTTGAAATACAAAGATTTTTCATGGAGCCTGCACTGGGATTTTTGACTGGCAACCTAGGGAATACCTGCAGAGTCATGATATTTTTTGATGAACCCCAGCCTAGCTTTTCTGTTACCGACGTAAATTATTGACCTCTTTTTCCAGACGAAAACTATGAGATAATCAGATTGTAATGAGTGGTGGGGGAGATCGCAGTAATCCAGGATAAGAACTTTTTTTTTTTTCTTTCCACTCAGCCCAGGCACTACAGCTCAGAGATGGGGAAGACGAAGAGCTCCCACTCCCGTTTAAATTAACCCAAACACCTATAGATTGACAGCAGAAGAGACGTAAGTTATCTTCCCCGTAACAGATGACAATCGGTTTACTCAACTAATCCAAGACTAAATTGTTTTGCAGTCAAATCTAAATGATGAATTACGACTACGTGAGCTAGAATTATATTAAACAGAACATTTCTTAAAGATCAGGTGCTGAATTCCTACAATGCAGAAGTACAAAGAGGCTGACGTTACCAGTGCCCTCCCGTGCCTGTGATGTGAAGAGTGCAGTCAAAAATGTTTAAAAAACCTGATCTATAATGTCTGCACCAATTAAGTACTAACAGCTGGAAGAACTGCCCGTGCAATTACCAGTCCTGTATGGGATGAGGGAAAAATACAATCTGTTATTTGCACAACCAGTTTTGCAACTGAGAATTTTTCCAAATATTTAAAACATTTCATGGAAATATCCACCTGATTACAGCTCGCTGGGAAGGCTTCAACAAAGCTACAGGCATTTCAACTCGATCTGGATTTCATTGTTGAGATGAAATTCAGGCAAAAGTCACATGAATCACGGTAAATCAAAGCAGCTGCTTCTAAGCACAACTCCTTATAGAAAAAAAAATAAACAAAACACCAGACTCAAGTTTCAGGATAAAATATTTTATAACAAACATGGGCAGTGGGATTGAGCGCACCCTCGGCAAGTCTGCCAACGACACCAAGCTGTGTGGTGCAGTCGACACGCTGGAGGGAAGGGATGCCACCCAGGGGGACCTTACAGGGCCAGTGGAACCTCAGGAAGATCAACAACACTAAGTTCAAGGTCTTGCACATGCGTCAGGGCAATCCCAAGCACAAAGACAGGCTGGGCGGGGAATGGATTGAGAGCAGCCCTGAGGAGAAGGACTTGGGGGTGTTGGTTGATGAGAAGCTCAACATGACCGGGCAAAACTTGCAGCCCAAAAAGCCACCCGTGCGGTGGGCTGCATCCCCAGCAGCGTGACCAGCACTGGGTGGATCCCCAGCACGTGGGCTGCATCCCCAGCAGCGTGACCAGAACCAGAGGGGGGGGGCTTCTGCCCCTCCTG
>JMFS01088400.1:0-10902 GCA_000699545.1 Podiceps cristatus | reverse complement strand
TGCCTTTCTTGTCCCTCAGTTTAGCCAGCAGCTAGATATAGCCCAACTTGAAATGATAGTGACAAGCCTGTCACTTGTAAATCCGTGTGGTGTGTATAACTCACTGAGGATGTCTCCAACAGTGTATAGCAAATTTTTCCCATGACATACATAAGTAATGGCTAGAATATCCAGTAAAATAATTTTAAAATAAGTTGAAGGGCAGATTTCATGTATGTGAACATTCACACAAAAGTTCCAATATTATCAAAGAATCAGAAAAATATTAATTATGCAACTACAGAATTGCAATATGATACCATTAAAATATCTTATTCTATATACTGCTTGTTGCAATACAAGGGACAGCAGTATTATACTTAATGCTTACAAAGCATTTTTCATCTTTACAAAGCTTTAAAAACAATAATTAAATCTCATAATGTGTCTGATGTTCTACAAATTATAGCTCTGAATTTCTAGCTGACATCCTTACCCAAACCTCTCACTTCTAGATGCCTTCTTTCCCATAAAAAAGATCACAGATATACACATATTCTTGCACATGCACTTCTAACTATGAGAAAAGTTCCTTGGTTTCAATTCATGCTGACATTTGTTAGCATTGTCAGGCTCAGCCATTTTCACCTGCAAATGCCATGATAATATTAAAAAAAAAAAAAATCTACTTTTGGTTGGGGAAAACAGGAGGGATCTGTCTTTTTTCCTCTTAATTTTCTTTGCCCAAAATTCATGCATTCCATTTTTTCAACAGTCCAACATTAAAAAAAAAAAAAAAAAAAGGCAACTGATTTTACATTTCTGCATATATGATCAATACTACACTTTTAGTTTAAGAAATTCGGGACGTACCAGAAAGTTTATCCTTAGAAGCAGTAATAAGTTATAATTAAAAAAAATATAATTCAGACTTGAGAGAAAACTTTTATGTTACAGTGTGAGAGAAAGGGAGGGACAGCAAGGTTGTTTCAGTGGATGACATGAAAAGGAAATTTAAAATATAAAATCTCATCTTCCTATTAATACAGCATCATTTTACTCTAGATTAATCTACTTCCATGAATTTTTGAATCCACTTTCAACCACTCTCAACTTAGATAATAACTTATATAGTTAATATTACTCATGATGACAGACAGGTTCATTTATTTATTTCTAGTTGTATCTGGTAGAATGACATGGTAATGAATTATTTACAAAGTAGAGAAGAAAAAAAAAATTCAGCTTATTATTACATCACCATCATTGTACCAGTTACTGATGGGAAATATTATCTAAAGTAAATGAGGATACCAAGACAGGGTTTTTCAGCAATATGCTGTATTTATTTCTGAAGTTTCTTCTAAGTTTCTTCTTCTTCTAAGTCACTTTCTGAGACCACCTAGATATAAGAGACAGGCATTACATTTACAGCCAGGGCATTTTTTCATTACGCTACTTGTCCAACAAGCTTGCAGGAAATGGAAAACAGTTCCAGGACAGACAGAAGATAAAATGCCATTATTCTTTGGTGTACTTCATACAGATTACAGATGGAAAATCTTGTAAACAGGTGAAGCAAGGTAGTCAGAAACAGTCGATGTACTGAGTAGGAATATACTTTTTTGAAAATTTTAAGAATTAGAGTTTTCTGGGGTCTCAGCAGAGCCTGACAACAAAAAAAAACCCACTTATCTTTCTATTCCTTTTCTAATTCACTAGTCAGTCATACTGCAAAGCCATTCAATTGTAACTAAACATTTATAGTATAGTATAGGTTTATATAAGCTCCCATTTCCAGAATCCAGAAAGAAAATCCTTTGCTCCTCATTCATAACTCCCTGAATGTATTTATTTTAGACCCATAGGACCAAAAATTATTTCACTCACATACATGTGTTTAATCACAACTCTCCTTTTTTCATTGTTGAAAGTGGTCGAGTTTCATCCTAAACCCAAGACATATTATGCAGGATTAAAGAATGGTTGACTAAAATAGTTTTGTTCTTATTTCAAAGCCACTTGCCATATAGCACTGACTTGGTTAGAAGAAAACATTGCCTAAACTGAAGACTAAACACTGTGTTTGCAACTCTAAGCCTGCAGTAAAAACAAATACCAAAAAAAAAAAAAAAAAAAAAATCAAAACCAAGCCAAACATTAAAAGATAATCAAACATATGTAACATTGCCTACTGATACGGGATGGAAGGGTTGTTACAGTACAGAATGCCCTAACTTCAGAAAAGAGCTAATTTTTGATAGATCTCTACCCAAATACATCTATTGCAGCCTTGCAAGCACAGATACCGCGCTTTAATGTGAGGCATTTTGTGCATATTGTGAGAAAAAACTTTGCAACCACAAATCAGATTAAGATACTGTAGCTTTAATAGTCTTGTTACAATAGCAGCTGAAAATCAAAGCCACACCCAAAATATTTTTGCTGATGCATCATGAAGTAAATGACTCAGGATTTCTCCATTAGACCTAGGGGCTTCCCACACCCAATGGTCTTTACTGTGATAAAACTGACTACCTAGTAACCCCCCGCTCTAGTTTCCAACCATAGCTAAAGGAGCAGACTAACCTTTAAAGTAATATTTAACACCATTGCACAAAAAAAGAGGTTTAAAGATCTCTTCTTAAAATACAGATGTTTTTCCAAAGCTGAGGTTTCCAATATGCCAAAAACACCATGAGAGCTTAAACCACCTCCAAAATACTGACCAGTTATGAATTATCAGTTAAGAGAAAAAAAAAGGGAAAAAAAAAAATTAAAATATGTAAACATTTCTACCGCAGTGACAGCAAAAGCTAAGATATGCTGAACAGGTAGCTAAACTCAGAACAAAATAAACAGTATTGAAATCTTCCCCCCAGCCCCAACACAGATTTGAAGAAGTGGAGCTAACACTCACAGACAGCGCGATCTTTGTCTCCTGGAAGAGGGTATTCCATTTTTCTCTTCGGTACTGCTCCCACGCACCTGACAGAATCTTGCCTGCCTCCCCGTTTCTTTCCACTTGTCCCTCCAGGATGCCTCGAGCCGAGGATGAGAAGCAGCCGTCAGTGTAATTGCACCTGCGCCCCTGCACAGGAGCATTTTCCTGACGGCATCAGCGGATGCAGTTTGAAACTTCCCAGGACTGTGCGATTTCTCCTGACTAACGTGGCTTTCTAACTGGGGGGAGGGAGATGAGGATGACAGATTGCTAAAGGCTTTTAAAAAGATACTGCTTGAAAGAATTATTGCGCATCGATCTTATATGCAGCCATTAATAAGACTTTCCAAGCAACAGTATTTAAAAGCCTCGGTCATATTCTCTAGGCCAGTAACCACCTCCTCCTGTGCTCCGACTGACAAAGAGCCAGGCGCTGACAGGGCTAAGAGTAGACAATGACTTCAAGGCAGCGAAAGAGTCATTTAAATTTCCTCTTCTGTTTTCACTGCCACGGGAGCACAGACCTTGGTTGCTCCAGCGCTGCTGTATCATCTGATTTAGAAGCAAGCTCTGAGAACTACTTTGAAGCCATTAATCTATTACTGTTCCCGGATATTTTCTGGTGCGCAATATGTATCTAATTCAGCATGCATCCACGTGTCCTGAAGTCATGAAAGTTTTATGGTCTGCACATAGTTCCGTATCACTGGACCTGTGACATGGGAAAGCTCTTTCCTTTGCATTTTCAGCAGGTGGTTGCACATTACTGTTATCATGGAAAAGTCTTAGAAAAAAATATTACAGACTAAACAAAGACCTGAAACTCAATGGAAGCTCAGATTATCTACCCGTTTGAAAGTGAACCTGTGACCACAGGTGAAAAGCTGAGCAGGACCTTTCTGACAAGGACAAAGATGAAAAATACCTGAAAAACTGGAATTTAAAGTGATAAACATTACCTTCCCTGGAGGACAGGGTAGCAGACTCTGTACCTGGAACTTTGGGTGGGAAGTGACTGATCATGCAGGTCATTGGACTAGGCTGATCCAGGAAAACCAGTTTGTTTTATACCAGTTACTAACAACTCACGGAGTTTACCCTTCACATACCTTCAAAACTTAATTAATGAAATTAATGCACCTGACTGATAAACTAGTGGAGTATTTCTGAAGCATTTTGGAAACCTCTTTAAAACACCAGGTCCAAAGAATTAACTTGTTTATCCATTATAAGTGATGTTAATTCTGACTCCTAAGGACAACACACTGCAAGCAAGCATCTTTACTGAAGTGCAAAGCACCCAAGAAACAAAAGAAACAGTCACATTATAAAGACTAAAAGAAAAGTACAGTGAGTCATTTTTTTTATTCAAGCTCTCAAGGAAGTTGATTCATGACTTGAAGTTGTGAGAGCAGTACTGCAGTATTAACCCTCCTGTAAACATGACCCCAGAGTAAACAATACAGAGGAGGATTAAAACATTTTTGGACCAACAGACCTCAAAATTTATTATGGATCATCATGTACTTTTGTCTTCAAATTTTCTATTAAAAATAATAAAGGCAACATGAGTTCACACATCATACAGCCCATATAAAGCTCTTCTCTTTCTGTTCAGATATGACATTAGTGTTAATCCAAAAAACGCCTGATGAGTTTACTTGGCCGCCGCAACACCCAGACTATTCTTTACACAGTTTTAAGCTTGCAGTTTCTTTTATTTTCTCTCCTGTATCACCTGCCTCCCTGTCATGTGATGAGAAGGAACACAGCCCGTCCTCCCCTTCCTCTTAGCAGACTGCTGAGAAGCAAGACATCCAAAATAGTCCAGTCATCACTAGTCCAGGTGCCTCGACAGTACACTGCAATTTGTAGCAGAGAGATCTCCCCAGGCTGCAGTTACACGGTCAATTTAATCTGCCATTACCAGTGGGTGCAGATGGAAGCTGCAGTACCATTTTAGAACATTAATGGTAATATTTATACAGCCAAATGGTGAGATGGAACAAGGAACTGATCTGACTGTAAAAAAAAAAATAAAAATATCCATCTCTTCTTTCTTAGCCAGGTTAGTTTATAGCCAAATCAGTCTCCTGAGCCAGTTTACAGCATCACCCACAAATCCAGGTGCCAGCAAAAGGAAGAGGATGGGAATAAAAGCTGGAAAAGAAGGATGAAGCCCCAACACCTCTTCTGGCAACAGCCCACACTTCAGGCAGACAAAGCACAGTCTCAGAACCAGCTTATCAAAATGACAGGTGAACTATGGTTTTGACAGAACTGTGTATTTAAACCTGGCTTTATTTCATGCATATGTATAAAATAAGAGTACTATATCTTTAGTCCAGCCAATATTCAGTGAGAAAAATTCTGTTAAGGGAACATTACTGACAGTACCATTGAAGTGTGTGAATGTTCTTTTTCAGCTTCTTTTTCCTAATTTATAACATTTGAGACATTATTTTTTAGAATGAAACATTTATAAGCCTGATGCTTGACAAAAATCACATTACTTGGCAAGTCCTAAAGTCTTCAGGTTTTTGAATGAATGCGACTTAAACATTTCAACACAACAAACAGTTTTTGAGGCTAGGTTTCCTGGAGGTTTCATTTGGTTTTGTTTCATTTTTTAAAACAAAATAATTCCAGAACAGCTCAATTTGGGTGGAGAAAGCATTTATGAAATTAAGCATCACTGAGTGTGTTGATAAAAGCTACATTTGGTTTAAAAGGGTTCAGATGAGGATTTGAACATCTCCATCTAGCAATGTACCAGTATTCTAAGCAAAGAAATACCATATTTTAAACATGTTTTACTATTGTAGGCATGCAGAGAACACATCAGCTAAAGGATGTTCTAAATATAGTTGTATTACGCTGAGAAATGGTGCTGCCTCTTGCTGGAATCTCTCTTAAATCTTACAGAAATCTGTATATCACAACATTATATGCAGGCATCCTTCATGCCCCTCAGCACCAAGCAGCATCGTGGCTTGTTGCCTAAATATGCAGTGGGAGTTGCCTTTCTGAACCTGACATTTGAACACATTATAATGTTTCCTAGTATTTATCAAGCACTTTTGTCCCACGTCCCTCCTAAACTGAGTCCACCATTCCTACCTCCTCCCCACACAGGCCAGACCCAGTGTCACGTAGCTGCCAACTCTGCTGAGCCCTGCTGCTTCCTTTCTCTTTCAGGATGGCATGCTGCTTGTAAAGCACTTCTCCACTGTTTTCAGGACCCACTTTTCCTACTAGCTCCTTCCACTAGAGCAAGAAGACAAAGAATGCAGACCATGTCTCTCCAAACTCTGGAAAGGGTAGTTATATTTCTGTGCATATTTTCCCCCAAGGATGGAAAGATGACTGCTTGAGCAAGGGCTGGCTGTGGAATGAGAGCACCTGATAAACATTCAAAATCTTTGTTCTGAGTTTGTGGGTTCCAATTTTAGGTTCAGTAGAGCTGTGTTCGATATTTTACACAGATATAAACTTTTGAATTTGGACATGAGATTTTCTTACTCTCTTTGCGTTCATCCCCAGCTTGTTCCCTTTTTAAATACAGATTAGTATGGACTCTGAGCTTTGATGCAGATAGGTGAGCCAAAGAAAGTCTTGTTTTGGTAATTTGGTGGTATTCTCCCATTGGCACAAAACAAAATTTGAAGACAGGAAAGATCACATATACAATATACATTGTATTTTGCAGTCTGAGATTTCTAATGAGACAAACAATAAACCCCTGATTTAAAAGTCTAGTCATACCAATAATCAGATCCTCTAGATCTAGAATAAGAGATTAGATTCAACAGGCACACTACTATCATGACACTCAGCCTTTCGTGGGGTTGTTCTTTAATGTGTATTTCCATTAGTACTGAAATAGCTAGTGAATAGCAACATTAAATAAAATGGACAGAACTGGTTGTAGGAATGGCACAAGATTCATGAGTTAATTACAACAATGTCTCAAGTGAGGAAAGCTTCTGTTCCTAATTAAAATTTTTAAAAATGGAGAGAAATGTTTATGGCAATTAAATTAATTCAATATTATATTTTACACAATTCTACATGCAAAGCTTTATATTCCAAACATTGTGTATGAAAAAGCCCTTAAAAATCTAAGGTGGTGGCAGTTTGACACCATGGGTGTCGAAATATGATTTTTTTGTGCAAACTGGTGAAAAAACTTGCATGGATTAACTTTCTTCTGCAAATACAGCATTAAAACAGAAAACAACAGTCAGCTCCATTCCTTCCACCAGAATCAGAGAGGAGACAAAAGTCAGGAGCACTTGCTGGGGTTAGGTTCTGATGACCACCTGGGTGAACCTGAGGAAGGAGCATCTCGCACAAGAGGAAAGGCTGAGAGAGCTGGGACTCTTTGGCCTGGAGAAGAGAAGGCTCAGGGAGGATCTCTTCAGAGTATACAAATACCTGAAGGGAGGGTACGTAGAAGACGGAGCCAGGCTCTTTGCAGTGCTGCCCAGTGACAGGACCAGAGGCAACAGACACAAACTGAAACACAGGATTTTTCCCTCTGAACATCAGGAAACACTTTTTTACTGTGAGGGTGACCAAGGGTTGCCCAGAGGGGTTGTGGACTCTCCACCCTTGGAGACATTCAAACACCACCTGGACATGGTCCTGGGCGACTGGCTTGAGGTGGCCCTGCTTGAGCAGGGGGGGTTGGACCAGATGACTTCCAGAGGTCCCTTCCAACTTCAACCATTCTGTGATTCTGTAAGCATAGCTTTAATATCTATCAAAATATAAAAAACAAACTTGCACAAGCTCACTAAAATATAGGCCAAATGACTTAGCTGGAAGCAGAACTCAGGAGCTGAAAATGTACTTAAAAAGCCGTGTTTGGATCACCTTCATCCCAGAGTGCTGAAAGAATGGGCACAAGAGATCAAAGATGCAGCAGAAAGGATTTTTAATAAATCTATAGTCACAAGTGGAAAAAAGCAATCATAGCATCTATATTTACAAGGAGAAAAAAGCAATCAGGAATATGTCAGGCCTATGAATGTGATCAAAAGTCAACACGCTACTAAGAGAAGTTATTCTTTTGTGCAAAATTCAAAGACAAAGAAGAAAACAGATTATCATCAAAGAAGATATCACATAGTTCACCAGAGGTAAATTGTGCCAAACTCAGTTGACATCTTTCTTTGATGAGGTAGCTAATGCTTCTAGATAAAGGAAATACAGGGAGTTTATATGGACTTTTTATACTGTGCCATATTGGGCATGGAGTTTTGATACTGCGCCATATCAGTTAAGATGAAAAAGATGGGAAAGGAACCAAATCTGTAGATGGCAAAGATAACTGGGTTATGCCGAACGGAAAGCTATCAGATCAGAAGAAGGTTACTAATGGAGTTCCTAAAGAATCAGTCTTTGGTCAAAGTTTTTGAATTTTCCTTAAGTATCCTTATAGCAAAAGAACATACTAAAGAAATTATTACCAGAGGTGCGAGTAGGTATTAAGTGGCTATAAATAAATTTCAAGGCAGAAATTAGATGGCAGTTATTAACTATCAACACAATGAAGTTCTGACACAGTCCTCCCACTGGAATAACAATGCAGAAATTTAGCCAGTTTGAACAAGGAGCTTCTTTATACATTAAAAAAAAAAAACAAAAAAACAACCAAAAAGCCCAAGCAGCAGATGTCAGTGTCCAAACAAAATAAATACTAAAGTAATTCCAGCCTCATATCAAAATACACAAAACACTGCAATTTTCCAGAGGACTCTGGGATACAGTAGCTTGCAGTGAGTGCATCTAATCAGAAACTATGGCAGCGCAGTGCACACTGGACTGTAACTACAGCGTTCTGTCTTCTAGCCCATTTTGGGTTGTAAAAAGCTCATCTCAAGCAACTTAACATCAAATTTCCTCTATCATTTTATTACGGAAAATCGTGAGATACAAGAAAGGCATTAATAATGTCATTCGCTGTTTCTCCATTCTTCTTCTACAATCTGCTCTACAATGCAACAATTTTTAATTTGACACACTGCTGGGAGAGGAACCCATGCCAAGCAAATCAGGGGCACCTCTGTGTCTCCTGGGTTCCATCCCCTCTCCCCACAGTATCTGTAGCTTTGTAATTACAAGAGCAACTGGTTGCGAAGTAGAACAAACGCAAGAACTGAAGTGCTGAGGACTATTTTCAGTCAATGACTGAAAATCACTGGCTGATGTAGGAATACATTTGTAAACTGGATACAGTATGGCAGCACTTATTGGAGTAGAACAACCGTCATTCACTATTACTCAATCACAATGATCAGCACTGGCTCTTCAACTTCTGGATGGAAAACACCTCTTTCCCAGAGCAGTAATACCACGTTGTGCTTCCCTTCCTTCAGAGATACATTAATGTAAACGATACTTTGGTAGTGAGAAAAACTATAGGTCTTCAGAAGCTCATAAATGTCTATAAACAGGCCATCATCTCTTTGATGTTGCAAAATTTGTAATGCAGACAGCTGTCATTGACATATCCAGAGCCTGCTGGACAGAGCTATGACCTGACAAACGTGCGGAAAATAACACTGGGCATAACTGTGATATGGAACAGGTGAAGCATACCCCATCCTGCTTCCCTTCCTTCTCCTACCCGTTCTGTTGGGCATGAAAACCAGGAGGGACCACTCCTTCCACGATTATGCATTTATTAGCACACTGCTACTGCCTGTAATGCCGACTGATACCTTGTTCACAAGAGCTCCAAATGTACAGAGAAAACAGCCGTTCACAGGAACCTAGGTCTGTATGCTGAAGTCCTCTTTGAACAGCGACCGCTGAAGAACAACATGGGAAGCAATCTACTGAGGTACAGAAAAAAATGTAGCTGCTTCCCAGAAACCATAGATAATTAAGCAGGAACACTCCTGAGCACTTTTGAAGTTATTTTTTTGCAGGTATTGCAAGGCACCCGTTATTACCAGCAGGTATCTCACCCAGCTCTGCACCTCAACCAATCAACAAACACAAAACCCCTGAATTTTTCTTACTGTTGCTTATCTGATGTTATAGTTGTACCCTAACATAGGGTATATACACACACGTGCTTGATACAGTACTGTATCAAAGAGCTTTGGGAAATCCATTCCCTAAACCCAAAGAAAATAGCGAAGTGCATATGCCCATGCAGGGACATCTTTCACTCCCTATGCAGCAGAAGTTTTTCAATCACAACATTAACTGCTGCATGAACTGAAGAACTGTGGAATCGTAAAATGAATATCACTTTTACTGAAGAAGGAAATGCAGAGTGCAGGCATTATATCCATGAAATAAATTCTCACCATGGATTTATGTCATTAAAGGAAGTGATTTAACATAGCAGCAATAGAAATAACAGATTTTATTGTTAGGATTCAAAGTTGGTTGTGGATAAACACAAAACTTTGTGATACAGACCAAAGCCATGCACAGGTAGTACTTACACAGCTGAGAAAAAACCACATTTCTTATGTAAGAAGCTTTCTGCATCCTGGTAAAACTAGACACCTCATTACTATTATAATAATAACTTTAAAGACAATATTTCTCTGTACACTTGCAAATCCAGGTGTACCCTCTATGAAGATGCAATTACATTCACCTGCTGCAAACCAATCCGATTTTGTCACTACACTGCAACAGCAGATATATTTAACCGTTGCTTCAAATAAAGCTGACACGCTATTGTAGCCCCGTTACCTAACAAGACATGCAATACAATTGTAAAGGTTTTATGCAAATCCTGCAAATAATACAAACACTAGAAAGGCAAGGTAGTTTCAGTGCTCCCTACACAGATGAGCGTGTGCTGAAACGTACCTTTCACGCGAATGACACCGATTTAGAAGCAGGATTTATTAAGCACGGAGCGGACTGACTGCCTTTGCCCCGATCCCGGAGCTCGGCGCTCAGCGCAGAGCGGCGTGAAGCCTCACACACGCGCTCCGCCCCCGCAC
>JMFS01088396.1:0-11237 GCA_000699545.1 Podiceps cristatus | reverse complement strand
AAACAAGGAACCCAAACCCAAAGGAAAAGGGAAAAGGGAAAAAGCAGTGAGAGCAATGGCTGACCCTCACTTATACTGGGCATGACGTCTATGGTATGGAATACTATCTTTGGCCAGTTTAGATCAACTATTCTGGCTGTGCCCCTCCCAAGTGTCTGAACCTGCACGTTAGCAAAACTTGGGAAACTGCAAGATGTCCTTGGTCGTTCAGCAGCAGCGAACAACAGCAGCGTGCTGTCACCTTGTTTCACATACCAACTCCAAAACACAGGAGCTGCTGCAGACAAAAACTAGCTCCGTCCTGGCTGAAACCAGGATATTCACATAATGGCTTATTTTTTCAGATACATATTATTTGACGTACAATTACAATTGTAGCTACAATTCTTCACAGAAATAGAACAGTTCAAATAAATCTCTTCTTTCCATTTATTGCATTCAATGCAAATACAGACTTCTTTGGTGTTAATTAGTATTTGCATCAATGAAAATCAAATTGGATTCTAATTTCATATCTGTCAATGAAGATTTCTTTAACTTGAAAAGTTCTGGCTTGATATCAGAATGCATTAATCATTTACTATTACTCATGGGTTGAAATAATATACCTTCATATCTTGCACTACAGGGTTGACAATCACAACTTGATCATGTTCAGAATAAATACATACAATTAGCTTTGTATGAGCTGGGAGGCTTTATTTAACAAATTTGTTCTGATTTCTAATCCTTTTTTTACAATAGATCGACACAGTTTTCTCTGCTAAAAGGAGAGTTAAGCAATACCCTCAAGTGTTAAAAAGCAACACTGAGTGTATGTCATAGCTTTCAGTGTCACCCTACAATCAGAATATTTTCCAAATTTTTCAGATAAGGTCATTGATGAAATTTGTTAGCAGTCAGAATGTTCTTTTCCCCTTCTCCTCTATGGTTTTTTTTGACAATTTTTTTATGTCAAGTAATGCCTACTTAGGTGGAATCGTCCAACAACTGCACCAAGACAGGAAAAGAAATTGGACTGGTGCCTCTACCAGTCTTAGCAGCTGAGTAAATTAAGTCGTTTCATACAGAATGTTCAAAGCAGGAGAAAATGATGCAAAGAGAAAACAAAGTGAGGGAAAAGCAACAGTTGAGCAGTAGCTGCTGTGTGTATCTGTCCATTTTACATTCATATGATTTTTTTATTATTTTTTTCTCTCCTGCTGCCTTTTAACAGCTTTCTGATGCTAATCCTAAAAATTTTCTCATCTTTTGTTGATCATCTGACAGCCATAGCTTTGCTCATTAGTCTTCCGAAATCACTCTATAAACACAGCACATTCCAGTAAAAAATGCACATATATTTCATAGCCATCACCAGTATACACTCATCTGATTCATTAATGCACTTTGTGAAAGGGTCTTTCTTTTGTGTCTGCCCTTTTGACCCCTTAAAGAGCTGCAATAACATCAAGAATTTCAAAATGTAATAGGGTTTCTCTTTCCTTAGTGATCCTTGTATTGAATATTGGTGTATCCCACCCAATATTGATATTCACACAAATATCAGCAGGGGCTCTAAACCCATTTAAGATCCATGCCCGGACCCACACACCCTTACCCAGTTACCAGGGAAATGTTCAGGCCACAGCATAGTCACTTGCCCACATACCTTAATGCTTAACACAACGCTTTATCTGATGATAAAACTGACATTACATACAACCTTCTCCAAGGTAATAAAAAGCAGCATATAAAAAAAGGTACTCTTTCTGTTCCATTGCAGAGAGCATAATGACTAATGAACCTGAAATCACAAAAAGTTGTTACCGGTTGGAAAGCAGGAAAATTCTGCTGGAAGCAAACATAAGAGACGATAATAAATTACTTTTCTAGGAAGGCTGGTAAATCTGTAGCATTGTCTTAAATAAATAAAGACAAAAAACTACCTAGAATTGCATAAACCTAGAGAAACCTGCCTCTGAACATGAGGGTGAATTCATTCACCACTTATGGTCCTGACCAGGTATTTCCTTACCATTCCATATCAAATCCTCCTTCTTTAACTGCCACCTCTGATGACACTGAAATTGGTCTGGTAAACTGAAGGAATGGAAATCATATACTTTTATGCACCAAACCCAGAGTTACCTTTCCTTTCTAGCTCAATTTTGAAATGACTGAAGCGAATATAGAGTCAGAACTTCAGAGAGGTCGCTTGATCTACAGATCTGAATAATGCATAGATCGGTACTGACTGAATTGCAAACCTTGGATAGCACAGCACACAGTCCTGTTGGGAGGTCTTACGTTAACAAGCAAAACCTCATCTTGTGTCTAGAGTGCTTACTTCATCTCATCTATTTGACTTTTAATACTGACAGAATGCTCAGAAAGAAAATACCAACTTAAACTTTGGAAAATCCATGTTATTAAAATATAATTTACATTATACTTCTTGCCATAGAATTCTGCTTTTTTATAAAAATTCTTCCTGAAAACCCTGTGTTTCAAATCTTGTCACTCCAAAGCACTTATTTGTGTCATTCACAGCTCTTTATGCTTTCCCCTGCTTTTTCACTAGCTCTTTGGAATTTTAATAGG
Source organism: Podiceps cristatus (assembly GCA_000699545.1). Lineage (NCBI taxonomy): Eukaryota > Metazoa > Chordata > Aves > Podicipediformes > Podicipedidae > Podiceps > Podiceps cristatus. The sequence goes on along the minus strand of JMFS01088396.1, from coordinate 8,654 downwards.
AAGCTCCATCAGATGATCATAGTTTAATGAACGTGGAGCTCAAATAATATTAGGCTGTTGCCTTAAAAACAGTACTTTAATAAAATTAGGCTGCACTACTGGGTTTGGTATTCTTTCCAAACCTGATATTTAAATTTGCAGGGTTTTTTGAGTGTACACTGAAAAGGTTTAATTCACTGGGTCTATCAATTTACCATTTTTCAAATGCCTTAATTTATGTTTACCAAGGCTTTAGATTGAGAAAAGTTGTCAATTATATTTGCTGAAGTTCCTGTTAATGCTTCCACCTTAAGTAACTTGAGTAGAGTAAAAGCCATATGGATGAAATCCAGTTTCTCCTTATTTCACTCTCCTTAGAGTCCTTGGCTGGTTATTATGTAAACAACTTAATCAATACACATAATCTGAATCACCCCGATTTAGCCATTTGGCCAGACAGTAAAAGGATTATAGGAGTTTATATTGTCGTCTCAGCTGTCACTAAGCGAATTGGCAAAATCATGATGTTTAACCTCCAGCAGCCTGTCATACAAAATCGCAGCAACATACTTTAACCTGACACATGGAAAGAAACATACAGTAGACCCAAATATCTGCTGGCTAGATTTTCTGATGAGCTGTCTGGGTGTGGGGAGAGAGGCTACAGCTGCAAGCGGATTATATATATCTGACCCCATGTTTTGTAACCCTCCATCTCTCCAGGGAAAGGCTCACTCCAAAAAGAGCTGGTCATCCCTACCCTCAATCAGGGCACAAAAGCCAAATACACCAAAGAGTGATTTTTTTCCCCAGACACCACATCAGAGTTTTTTCAAAGTTTGCTGAGGTCAGTAGGAGCAATAATTTTAAGAATTCAACAGGCTTCAAATGGGGTTTTTATCAACAGTCTAATTAAGCCTATATGCTTATCATGTAGAAGAGCCTCTGCTCATAATAACACATTATAATTGGGGTAGCTGCACTTTTTAATTTATTCTTTAGGCTGTTAACTGGCAGCCAGGGAGATAGGTAGGAGTAGCAAATATGGATGGGACATAGGGCTTGTCTGAAAAAGACATTGAGATTTTAAAATACTGGTTTGTAGCAGTATCTTGCTATTTTTTTTTTACTTCTACATAATCCTCTACCACCACCCCCCCCAAAAAAAAAAAAAAAAAAAAGAAATTAAAATAAATGCATAAACATTTTTTATGAAATACCAACATGAGGTATGCCACAATTAAACAAATCCTTCAACTCTTTTTTTAACTTACTAAAAACAGTTTTGATGAGCCTTTTGCCAGAAAATGATGATTCATTCAGAAATTTTCTGCCATATTTTAGCAGCCAGCAAGTCCTACTCACGCCACCGTGGATCACAGCATACGAATTTCTGTTTCAAAAGCAATATCCACGTGAACCAGAGAAGAGACTGTTAAGGCAAGGGGAGGCTTTACATCTGTCTGGCCAGGTACAGTAGACATGATAATTCCCTGTCTGGAGAAGTATCACATATCTCAGACTGCACTTGAGGATTTCTCTCTTACACCTGTTTTTTCCAGCACAATGCTGTTCCTACTAGTGCTGAAATAAATCTGCCTTCCTTTTCTTCCCCATACAGCCTCTCTTCAGCAGCATATTCTTCTCTCTTGTAGAGAATATAAGGGATTTACCTAAATGTTTCAGTCTTTTTACTTTAGGATATGGAGACAGTTTGGAAAACTGAAGGGAGTAATTCTTGGCTTTCTTTAGTATATTAAGCCTGGTCTGTCTCCAGAATGGCCTGAATCTGTGCAAAAACATGAGATTAAACAGAGACAACTCTGAAGGACACTTTGCCTACACAAGAATATTTTTTCTGGATGTTTGTGGTCCTACAATTCCCAGGAGCCAGAATCCCCACTGCTAAATTACGAGAAAGGACTGAGCCAAGGCAAAAGTTGGTTGAATCCACACAACAAGAGAAAGGATGATGTTTCTTTCTGGGGGTTTCACTCATATTGGCAGTTGCAGAGATTATTGTAAATGGTGAGAGTCTGGGGCAAAATAATGCTTGGACACAAAGCTTTTACATAGAAAGAACGCTGAGAGCCTAAGTGAAGAAAATGGCTTTGGAAAAAGGGTTATTATTAATAAATTTAAGAAAAGCAAACTGAATTTTTAAACCGATGCACAGAATGGTATCAGGTTTCCTCTACAATAATGCAGTATTTTATTGAAGGAACCTTATCTTGTGTTAAAAATCCTTATCATGTTGGCTGACAAAGTGTTGAACTGGAAAATCTATAACTGTCCAGCTCAGCCATGCATTTTCAATGTATGTGTATGATATATTGATACTATCTCAAATCTTCAGCCTTTTTTAAATTATTTGTTTTGCTTTTCTTCTGACAAATATCAAAAATTTGTCTTTAAATATCGGGTGCTTGTTGGTATCTACAGATCTTCTTGTCTTATGAGCTACATTAAAATTGGTCCTTGGTTCATATATTTCATATACTCCTGCCTAGACAAATTAACTCTACCAAGATTTATCAAAGAGGGGTAATGAACTAAGTAAGTTTTTGTTATAGCACCAATGAATATAAGCTACAAAATAACCCTTGGAAACAGCTGAACTTCCAGATACACTTATGGAGCAAAGTACTTATGAGGAGATAGCAGAAAGTTTGTACACCAGTTTCTGACACAATATGTTCTAGGATACAAGTAGTTTATTATTAAGTGGCATGGACATGGGCTTCTGCCTCCTGCTTGTTTTGCAGATGTCTGAGAAAAAACAAAAAAATGAGGAAGCCAACTGATCAGTGTTCCTTGTCTCATGGAAAACATTGATGCCTTCTGGCCCTTATAAACAGACCATGGATAAAGCATGTCAAGAGTTTCATGGGACAAATGGACCCTTCACAGACTGTCATAACTCAGGCCAGATCTTGTTATTTTTGAATGCTAGTTCATCTTGGACACAAGTAGTCTTCATCCAAGCTTTCACCAAACATTGCTTCCTGGGCTAATGGATTCGGTAATTTAAAAGAAACATTTAGATATGAATCTCCTATATTTAGAAAAAAAATACATATTTGTAATGAAAATACTAATTTCAAATACATTGTGTACAATTCATTCTGATTTGGGATCAGACTGAATTCACAATCTCACCAATTTAAGGGAATCTCCATATACAACCTAGCAATGAAAATGGACCACAGAAAAAAAAGAAAATGTACACATTATTAATGCTCATATCAGCACAAAAGCTGACAATCAACCCTCTAGAGAATTTTTCAGTGCTCTCCTCTGAGGCTCATCTCTGCTACAATCTCTGAAAGTCATTCATTCCATGCCCATGATTAGCTGCTGCTTATTCCTTGTAGTCCAGATTTCACCTCTCCCAAGAGAAAGGAATCAGGTGTAATGATTTCAGATTTCTGATATTTCAATGTATTCTGAAATCTCTCTTCAAGACCACAGTTCAAATCCCTTCCCAATCCTGTCTTTTGGCTTTTCCACACTGCTTCTACAACTACAATTCCTATCCCTATCCACTTCTGCTCTGTTTTGTCTTTCTTAGGATAGCTTATCCCTGTCTTCTCTTAATGCCTCACAACTCTAATTTAGCATGACTTTTCACCACTTACCAAATAAAACTAAACTAGGAAATCAAGTCAAATTGCCACAGGAATCCCAGAAGCTGATCCTTCAGGGATCTTATTGGATTTAACTAATTTGTACAATGTACAATGCTTTGAGATCATCTTATATAAGAATTTGACTTTGTTCTTCTGTGTGACTGCTAAATACTGGACAGACAGGGCAATGAGTCTATAATTGTCTCTTACATGGAAAGGGGAAGAAAAGGGAGAATTAATATGCATATTCTCTACTTAGGTCTTTGTCATTCTCTGTTGTGTCCTAGGAAGGGCAATTTTATAATCGGTTCCCTACAGCTGCATTGACATTTTTATTTTTATATTTAGAAATAAAAGGTCAAAACCTCCAACCACTAGTTGGTTTAACAAAGTTGAGGGCAAGGTGAATACCTTCCTAAATTAGCTAAGCACAAAGGAAGCTGCTGTTCAGCAGTTATTTCCCACTAGCGGATATTAGTATTCCTCAGGGAAATATGTACAGCACGCAGAAGGAGTGTGGATGAAAAACATTTAACTAGCCAAATACAAAAAAAGGACTCAAACTATGGAAAAGACATCTTGTGAAACAAAAAATCAATCAAACAAACAAACAAACAAACCCAGTGTAAATGAAGACCTTGACAGTCTCTTTTTGTCTGGAAGGAAAGTAAGCTTAATCACACAATGCTTATTATTCTCCTTGCTGCATCCATTTTAGAGTGCCTCATAATAATTAAAATTTAAGTTTTCATCAGAGGAAGAACATTGAATATGATACTTCTCAAGAGAGTTAGAATGACTCTAAAAAAGGAAAAAAGTGGAGAAATGGTTGTAAAAACAGGAGAGTCATGGAAAACAACAATGATTTCCTTTGGGGACCAGAGAATGCACAATGCTGCATCCATGCTGTTTTAAAGATATTAAAGTAAATATAGTACATCTGCTGTACAACATCAAGATAATATAGCATGGTGTGAAGTTCCATGGTGATCATGTGTATTCAGCTCTTCTTCTGTATATTCCAATTCCACTTCTTCATTATCTTGCACACCAGACAAACTGCCATTAGGAAACAAGTAGGATAAATACTTACTCAAGCCATCCATCTCGGTGCTACAATAAAGAAATTGGAAGATTTCCGGTTTCATTGTTTCCCATGTCCTGTTGCAAAATGACTAAATGCTTGGGGGTTGTAAACTCTTGGAGGCTGTGTTCATTTCCAAATAACTCACCTACATGTGAGTTCATCCAAGTGCTAATGATTCTTCCCACTCTGAGAGGGGAAATTCTTATTCACCTCTTCCAGTGGAAGAGTCATTTAGTGGCAGTGCACAGGTGGGGAAAGGGTTATAATGAGCATGGATACCCAAAGGTAAAATAAAAGGCAAAGAATTACATGGTTTTTTGGAAATAAGATGTAGTTCTGTGCTGTCCTACTGTTTATGGTGCTCTCATCTAACAAAGATTCAGATTTCCCATATGGGAATCATATTAAATAGAATTGCTATTTCTCTCTTTATTTGATTTAGTAAAGTTATGTATTGCCTGTTGCAACGTAAGGCATCAGCTCAGTTAGATGGGAGAAAGGTGGGGGGAAAGGAGAAGAGAGGAAAAGAGAAACATTTCCTGATGAGTGAGCGTTTTTTTGTTGCTAGCTGTCTACTAAGTGAAATAAAATCACAGCATGGTCACCAATAGTAGAGAGAAAGGAATGCTGCTTTGCATTTAAAAAAAAAAAAAAAAAAAAAAAAAAAAAAAAAAAGGGAAAAAAACACGTAAAGATTTTCTTCACTTATATGGCACACTAAAATCAAGAATTTCAAAACTGCCACTATCACAGGCAGAAGATTATTATTAATGTGTTTTTCTTTTTCAGAGCCTCTTTGCTGAAATAGAATTCAAAACCCATGCTGCGACTCTGCAATATTGTTCCCTGCAAGAAACTATTTTGCTCTGCCTCAGAGGCAATACATTTTTATGTTTAATTTTGTCCTGGGTATATACAACACTTGTTTATGTCCTTAAAGTTTTTTTTAAAGAGATTAATTTCAATGCATCTGTAGTAAATCCAGCTACAAAGATTTAATTCTCTCCCTCATGCAGCCAGACAGCATTTAGATTTTATTTTGGTAGCTCATATGTCTACTAGGTAACGATGGGCATAGTATCTAATCATATATATAGATATGTGGTTAGTTTGTTTCATGTTCTCAGTGTAGCTTTAATTATATAATTTTACTTAAAGTTTTATTACTAGCTTCAGATCACTTGTTAGCCTCAAGTGCTGTTACCAAATTTACATCTACAGTAAATTAGATTCATGTAAATAGATGCTTTTTCTCCAAGAAAAATACCAGTAAATGGTGCATGAACATTTCAGAAAGATTTTTATTCAACCTGATGTTACTTCTTTGGAAATGAGCATAACCCGAGGTTTAACACATATGTGTAGGCGTGTTTATGTTTCTGTGTTTCCCTGTTTCATTTAATATGAATGTGAGGAAAGCAGGAGCTGAGTTTGTTTCCTGTGCCCACTATGAACAACAGGGACCCTGAAGGCAAGCCTCTAGGATTTTATCAGCCCAGAATATTTTGCTCAACATGAATGTTGTTTATTACAACACTTTCTTTTTTTCTTTTTTTTCTTTTTTTTTTTTTGAAAACAGTTTCAAGGGAAAATAATGCCATTCTCATTTGAATCTTAGTGCTATTCTATTTGTTTCTCTGGTCCTTCAAACGTTAGTGCATTGAGTTAATATCTTGTCATGTTTATATATGTGTAACAGAAGAAATTTTCTCCCTCACCTTATCAGGAAATCATTATACTTTCCAAAATCTAAATCACACTTTATTCTAATCATATTGAGTGTGACCAAGTCACCCATCAACTTCAAGTAGCAAGTTGTATATTAATGGCTCTATTCATTTAAAAGTATGGAAATATTGGCTTAAATCAGCAGTCTATTTAAACCTGATTTGTTTTATTTATGCATAATCTGTGTAGTTGCTTAGTAGTCAGGCAAAGAGCATGAAAAAAGTTGTATAAAATATTGTCAAGCATAAATAACAATCTCTACTGTGCATTACTTGGCTTTCAGGGTGAATAAATAGGAAAGAGCACCTCCAGAAATTTAATGAGTCTAGAAGGTAGCACACAAATAAAACAATTTCAGGAAGGTAATCAGCAAAGAAGTTTCTTACTTCAGTAGGCTTTCGTTCTGGACAGAGACCATCTGCTAATGAAACTCTCAATAAAGGAAAGTTTTGCTTGGATAGCTCCGTTATTGAAGATAAACCCCTGTAGCTGAAACAGCACATTTTAACTTTCCATTACTAGATTGCATCTCTAGATATTGTCAGATGCAAAGGATTACCATCTAATAAAAATAAATTATTTTTTTTAATGAAAATTGAAAAAACAGTCATTGTAGCCTTAAAATCAAAGTTATGCTAATATGCTCATGCATTTATTTGACTTTTCCAACCCACGACATTTATCTAGATCTACATATATATCATGACCTGCAGACTGGAATTATTTTGCTGTCAAAACTTTTACCCATCAGTGGATAAAATATATTTAACTGAAAGAAGTGCAACTTTTACTATATAGCAAAACTAGAGCTGAATTGTGCCATTATAAACTGATTTGAAATGGTTCTCTATAAGTAATTGTTATTTTAGGACCTGTCAATATAATTTGCTATTAAATTTCATTTTTACACTCTCCTATATGCTCATTAGTTCATAAAACTGTTATGAAACATTATTGTTCTTCTTATAGAAGGAATAATATGATCATCTAATATAATTACATTCATTATGTACAAATTTTAAACAGAATTTCTGTTCTCTTGGAAAAAATAGCTAAGCAGGAAACATTCTGTATCTATGCAGAATTGCTCCCTATGCTCTTTGAAGCACGTGTCCAACTTAGCCCTTTACATTTTGCTTGCTAAATTTTCTGATACATTTTTATGCAATTGCAGTGTTTGGCAATTTAAGCAACAATATTGAAATGTATTTTGAGCACAACGGAATTTACAGATTACATTAAGGTGCCATGAGTAGTAAAAACTGGGGCCAAGGATTATAAAAGGAAGTGCTGAGAATGAATGACATGATAATTAAGCTGCAGGTGAAGTTCAATGTAAGTAAAAGTAAAGCACGTGGAGAGGAACAGTTTAACTGGACTAATATAATGAAGGACTGAAAGCTTACTGCTAGTAGTCTGGAATGAGATCTTGGGTTATATTAGATAACTCCATGAAAAGTATCATCTCTGTGCTCAATCATTATCAGAAAAGTAGTAGAAATGTTCAGAATAATTAGTAGAGGAGAATCAAAATCAAAACATCTTTCAGCTATTTAACAAATCCAAGGTGAACCCAACACCTTGTGAATACTGTGTCTGGATTTCTGATCTCTCTTCCAAAAGGACACATCTGGGAGTCAGACAGATGGGAGAACAAGAATGAATAAAGGTCTGCATAAGCAATGTTAAATGGAGTAAGACCATACAGCCTGTAAAATAGATGGGTCAAATATAGTATTACAGAGCTCTATAGAAACATGAATAGCTGAGAAAAGTTATAGAATAGTTTAGGTTAGAAGGGTCCTTACTAGTTGAACCATCCTGCCATCAGCAGGGACACCTTCCACTAAATCAGGTTGCTCAGACCCCCATCCAACCTGACCATTAACACTTCTAATGATGGGGCATCCATAACTTCTCTAGGCAACTTGTTCCAGTGTCTCACTACCCTCATCATAAAAAAATAAAAAAAAAATTCTTCCTTATGTCCAATCTAAATCTCCCCTCAGTTTAAAACCATTGTGTCTTGTCCTGTCACTACAGACCCTGGTAAAAATCTCTTTCCATCTTTCTTATAAGCTCTCTTTATATATTGAAAAACCACAATAAGGTCTCTTCAAAGCCTTCTCCAGCCTGAACAACCCCAATTCCCTCAGCCTGTTTTCATAGGAGAGGCGCTCCAGCCCACTGATCATTTTCATTGCCTCCTCTGGACCCGCTCCAACAGGTCC
>KL277010.1:1554-19533 GCA_000699545.1 Podiceps cristatus | reverse complement strand
AGGAAAAGAGACAGAATAGACTGGAAACATAATTGCTTGGAGCTAAACTATTGACTGGAATAGCAAAACTCACTTGCTCTCTCAAGGAATTATCTCTTCCCCTTTAGGATCCAACTCTTATTTTGAACCATAGAAAGAAATATTCTGTCTTAAAATTGCCTTTTACCCCCTTCTATCCCTTTTGTCATCTCCACTGTACGTATATCCCTCCCTATTCTCTCTGGAAACTTTAGTTTTTCTCCAAAGCCTCTGGTTTGTCAGATAAATCCAGAATTTGTGCTCTGCGAAAGGACTGTTTAAAAACAGAGTTAATTAATCAGAAATGTTGTGTCCCTGAGCAGGTAACACAGATTTTACCTGCAAGGGAGGGAAGGATGGTATCAGTAGAGACCAGTAAGACCCACACATCTCAATATGCTCCAGTGCAAGAAGAAATGTGCAGGATAGTGATTTATATATGTTCCTTTTACCTTGAAGGATTTATAGTATTTGGGGTGCTCATGTCCCTTAACACCTTATACCTGACATCAAACGTGCGTGGCAGGGACATCCCCTTTGCAGAGGGGTAGGGAGGGTCAAAGTGAGGAGGCAGTGAGTAGTGTCCTACCCAGCCATAGACATCTATAATGTAAACACGTACGTGGAGGCAAGTCCCATCCCAGAAATGATGCTGGGACTACAGGATCCTGAAGCGACCGCTCCTCTTAGGGCACAGGGACACAAAAGTGGCTGCATCAAGCCAGAAGGAAAGACTAAGCAAGCCCAGTCTCTGCCAGTGAGAAAAGAAGATGCCTGTGGTGATGCTACTACATAAAAATGAAACTTAACATTGAACTGCTTAAAACAAAAAGGTTCTGGCCAGCTCAAAACCAAAAATGAAACTCTCCCGACTCTGAAATTTATTTCCCAGTCCTTTTTATTCCCCCAAAGAATTTCTCTTCCTCACAAAAACATTTTCATTTTCAGCCCAAGTTGGACCAGAAGAGCAGTCCCTTGCACTTCTACAGTCTCAGTTTATATTTCTTAAGAGGAGAGATCAAAGGCATCTGTCGCTTTGCACAAGTCAGCAGGACACAGATCACTCGCACTGCAAGCACTACCCTGACAACATCAACCTTTGGCATTTTGGGATGTCCAGAGATCATTTTGGTTAATCTGCTTTGTCTGGGCTGCTAGACATTCAAAAATCCTGGCCAAATTCTCAAATTCCATTCTTTCCCTCCTGTATGAACAACTTTTCTGAGTGAATAAGGGAAGATATAACAAGAAAAGGTGTTGGAGAACAAATGTAATCAGAGGAGTAGGGGAAATAAATATTTTGTTTCTCTAAAGGTTCCTAATAAACTGATGAAAAGCCGGGGGTAAGCAGATTTATCTCCCTGCATCAGTTCTATTATTAGGGCCAAATCACTTTCCACATAGTCCAGTGGTGAATAAATACCCTGGCTTGTACCTCCTCAAATACAGATTTTTTTAAGCAGTCACAGATTCCTCCAAGTATGAGGATCCAACAAGGGTTTGAGCCACTTGCCTGTATATAGGAGCCTCATTGGAGATTAAATGCTGCTTGAGACATCCTTCTAGACTTGGGACCTATAGGAGACCTGTACTGCCTGGAACAGCAGCCAGAGGCCAAGTGGGACCCCCCCCCAGTTTCACTCTATGCCTGCACTTGGGCAACTGGATTGAATCCCCCAAGGTGACAGTCTGACTCCTGCCCCGGGCTTCTGCGTTCTTTGCAGAGGTGACCTTGGAGAAGATGAAGTGGCAGCCAAAGAAGCTACAACGCATAATGAAATTGAAGAGATAAAAGTGGATGTAGACAGCTGCCTTTCCCCTTCCCTGCGAAGAGCAGAGAGGAGACCCTGGAGAGACCTGTGAGCTCAGATTCTCAACAGGCGAACCGTCAGCAGAAAGCCACTGAGAACAAGATATTTGCAATTTAAATGGACTGAAATCAAAGACAAAGGGTATGAAGAGCTGGTCAGCAATAAACTAATTTTTTAAAGTTTTTTCTTTAAAAAAAAAAAAAAATAGGTACTTGAACTAACTGCTGCAATCCCTTAATTCAACATGTCCTTTTAATGACGCCCATTCCACGCAAAGCCACCTGAATACTGATGTTTCATTTACTCTGCTGAGTGGCAAAAAACCCTCTAAAACTTTCTGCTTCCCTGATGTCACCTTCCTCACGTGCTCACAGCCCTGTCTGGTGTCTGTATCTGTTTGCAGATGCAGTGGCAGTGAGATAGAGCAGCTTTCTCTCAAAAATAGGTGCTTATTCACTGTTGCCTCCCAGGCCACCTCTGAAGTTGAATTCCTCCATAGTTCCAGCCATCCAAGCCTGGAATTGGATTTTCAACAGGATTTTCAATCCAGAAGGGAAAAAAGTGATAGGAAGCAGGGGGGGTGAGTTTTCTCAGAGCCATGGCAGTTGGGACTTGGCAGTAGGACTTGGCTGGGTGGTGGGGCACTCTTGGACCTTGATACATCAGGGCCGTGTGAGGGGCTGTCTCAAGGCTGATGCATGAAGTCCACAGGAACCAAGAACCATGGCCACCAAGAAACATGCAACCAGCATTACCACCTCTTGTCCAATGTATTTTTTTTTCTGAAATAGGGATATGAAACTAGCTCTAATAAAGGTGGCTGCCATCTCCCACTATTTCCCACAAGGCAGGTGTTGTGCACAGAGATAAAATGGCTTCTGAAATGGGTCAGGCTGATGGGCAGCTGAGACTTGTGGAGGCAGGAACGAGGACAGCTGTGGCTGCAGTGGAAATCAGGAGTGTGGGGAAAAAAAACTGCTGGGATGCAGAGAAAGTAAATGGGAGAAAGATTCTTCTAAAAGATTACATTTGCAGTTGTTGTTATACATATAAACGTGCAATTGGTGGGAATTTTACAAAGCACTGTGAATTCAATTACTTCTGAGATGTTTTAAACATACGATACAGAATTACTTTATTAAGAAACGCTTTAAAAATCTTAAGATAATGGTGTGAGGAAGCCATAATGTTTTCTTTTTAACCATTAGTCTGACAGTCAATGTGGAAAAGGCATCCTTAGATGTAAAAAACATTGTAGTTCTAGTGGATCTTTACAGAAAAATAACAGAAGAAGGTAAAAGGTAGCAAAGCACAAACCAGTGTGCACAAGGGGCTGATTTTTGCACTGAAATTCTCTCATGGACATATTGATGGAGAAGGAGAGTCAGATCCAGATCTTGGCTCTGAAGGCGGGTGATGGGCTGCAGGAGTTGGACCCAACCCCCTGCCTATGACCCCCCACGGGTGCAGAGCCACTTCTGCCCGTGCCTGCTGGTGGGGAGCGTGGACCCTGGTAGGGGTGCGGAGGGGACCTGTGCACGGGGAGTGAGCAGAGGGAAAGGACCAGCAGCTGGGGGGGGGGGCTGGATATCCCCACTCCCAGACCAGGACAGTGGGAGTTATTTTACCCTCATGCTCCAACAATAAAGCTCCTTTTTGCCTACAGTGATGAGAAGCAGTTACAAATATTGCAAAGCTGGCTGGGGAAAAAAAAAAAAAAAAAAAGGCAAAAACCCCAGGACTGATGTTACTGTTTGAGTGGGGGATCGGGTGAGTTCTGATCTCTTGGTGTAACTGAGACAAACGATTCTTATCTGTTGAGGTCGGCGGTGCAGGGGATCAAACTGCACATCAGCTGCCTCAGCTGACCGACTAGAAGCTGTGGAGTTAAATACACTCACATTTACAGCCTCTGGCTTCATTAGTAAATTACTGTATAATGAACCGGCACATAGTAACTTTCCTATTTTCTTCCATGGCTTATGCCCTGCCATCTCAGCCGTGGGCTTGTTTTACAGTGCAGCCAACCAATTCCTATGGCAGGCAGCAGCTTGGTCCCTCGTGGGTTCAATGTGAGCTGACTTGAACCCTAAAAGTGGAGCTGGAAAGAAACACAGCCCTGGTTATGCTGGAGAGAAGCGTTCGATCATTTCATTAACCCTGATAACGTTTCAAACGAAGACCTTAATGGTACAATCAATAATTCAGCCTGTGATCAGTTTGTTAGTCAGTCTCAAATGCTTTTCTTTTAATAGGGGACTCCCAGAAGGATTATGAACTGTTACTCACAAGTGGTAATTTGGGGTGCACGCAGAACATGGCTTCTGGGTTTTATTTTGCATCTTTCTGACAACCACAGTCCCTTCCCTGTCTCCTTAGACTGCTGCTGGATGACTTGCCCCAGCTGTCCCAAAGTCTTCTAGCCTCCACCAGTCTGGCATTTCTCAACAAATTATTTGGATATTCATTCTTGCTTTGCAGGAAAAATGAGTCTCTGAGCTCTTCCATGCTAAAGGCAGAGCTGATGGGAACCCGCATTCAGCTCTGGTGTTTCTTCGTAGACTTCCCTGAATTCTGCCTCCGCTTCAGCTCCCGATCAGAGGTCGCGTAGCTATAGCGTGGCAGCACCAAGCACAACCTGCCATTGCCTCCATGGAGCTCCTCAGCTCAGCTCAGCTACATGTCACTTCAGTGCAGGTTCCCATCGACCTGGAAAACCCCCTGAAGACACCTCTGAGACAGCCTCTGCCCCTTTGCCCATGCCAGGGTTCCCCTCTCCCCTTTATTCTTCCTTTCCTCCTCTTCTTCCCTTCAGCAGAGGTTTCTTGCAAACTGAGAAAAAGCTGTCAGATACCCGCTTGGGTGCTAAGGCACACTTGAACCAAAAAGCCTTGAAAGAGATCCAGATCTTGCAGGCACAGAGCACCGCTCCGCTCTTTGAAGGCGCTCCACCCAAAGGGAGTTGGGCAAGGGGAACCTACACACGAGTATTCGATATTTGAGGTGGATACAAAGCAGCAGAACAATTTCTTTGTGCAGTTTCATTTGTAAGAAATAGGGTTGCTCCCTTTCTGCTTTGCTGGGTAGAATTTTATCTTCTGATTTTGACACTTATTAATTTTCCACTTATTAGGCTGCCTGTGAGATTTTCATTGTTGGGGTTTCTTTATTATTGTTATTTAAAAGATCAGTGCGTGCAGAGTTTTCATTGTCACATTAAATACACTGAGTAAATATAGTCCCTGAAACAGGAGATTTTATCTGGGAAACTCAGATGAAATTCCATGGCTGACAGTTGTTCAAATGAGCCCTCTCTGCCAGAGTACAATAGCAAATGATATTCTTCATTCCCTTTACCTTCTCTTCATTATGCATCGGAGGGAAGGGAGTGAGAGAAAAGCAGGGTCGTCCTGGCATCGCATTTATTCCGCTGTGATGACTTCACTGCACACAAGTAACAAAGCATTCACGTTGAGTACAACACTTAGCAGTGAGATTGCACCTTGGGTATAATATAATACGTGACCTGTTCCAGGTTGCAATGACTTGCTAAGTCAGCTAATTTCTTTTCCTTGTTCTTACACAGCAGAACAGCGTGTGAGAACTGAAGGAGGTGATACTGTTTCCTGCACAGAAGTCCTCACCCTTCTGGCACTGGCTGAGACAGCCTGGAGTTAATGTACCTGAGCGCTGGGGCAGCTTTCTAAAGGACGCGCTCTGTTCCCCGTGGCATAGGTTATGTTGTAAGGGGAAAAGCAGGTTCAGCCTTGTCAGTTAGCTCTAGTCTTCATGTGGTTCATAATGAAAGCAACCACATTACATTAGGAATAGCTGAATTACGGAGAACTGTGGGTGGTCGGGGAGGAGTGGGAGTAACATACTAAGTCCATCCTGAGGGCACAAAATGGAGTTTGGCATCCCATGAAGAGCATCAGGCTTTGGGCTAAGGGGATCAGAGAGTGTGGGCAAGAGAGCTTAAAATATGGGGAGGGTCTGGGCATGGGAATGGCTGCGGTTTACACCTACCAAGCAGGGTGGACATCCACTTAGAGTTGTTATACCCAAACACAGGGTCCCTGTAACCAATGTGCTCAATTCAAGTGGGACGTGGGTCGCAAGTGGCAATGGTATAGTGAGAATCTCTGTGGGAGGTAAAACTTAGGTACTCAAAGCAGCTTTAACCCTTCACATCTAGGCCTGATTCTCATTTACAAACAAGTCTCTCGTTCTTCAGAACATGTCAGGGCTTCAAAGCAAGGTACATGGTACTGACTCCTCCCTCAAGGCCCCCCTCCCAACAGTGCTAAATGGCTTTCACATGAAAGAGAATAGGGCTTAGCCAGACTCCCAAGCCAAAACCACAACCACCCAGCCAACAGGACTGGGACTGAACTGCTTCCATGACCCTTACCTGAGTGCAATAAAATGTGAAACTGTGTGCATGAGAAATAATAAGTCCGTATGATGGATCACAAACATTGTCATCAGAGAGATGAGATGATGGTAGAAACAGGGAAGGGCATCAAACGTTTTGCTTCCTTGTTCTCATCTCTCACGAAACGTGATTTTATTGTTTTCTGAACAGGAACTGGCAAAGAAAGCTCAACACAGTAATAAGGATTGTAATACAAAGCTAAAAGCAGTGAGAAAGAGTGCTAGAAAACCTGGCTCTGGTTACCTAGTATGGTGGGCCCACAGGAGACAAGGCTGTGATCAAGAAAATCAAATCAAAATTACAGAGCATATCGCACAAAACGATGTAAAGACGGGCCCATGGCCAACAGAGCACTAAGCCAGCACCTCCAGGTGAAGCTTTCATAGCTGTTGTTTACTACGTGACAAAAGTGTGTTTGCAGCATGGCAGAAGATGCCAGCACAGGTTCCAGAGATAGCAAAGTTAAGCAACAGCGGTCTGAGGCTAAGGGCTTCTGTCTCCATCTCCAGCGCTTTCACCCAAAGACCAGCAATCCACCCGGGAGTATCCGAAGATTCTTTACAATTAAATCAGTAGGTTCACTTTCAGTTTAAAGGTCAAGAAACTGAGACATCAAGGAAGATTGACTTGCCTGAGGACTTAGAATGATAGGATGATAGAATCATAGAATCATTTAGGTTGGAAAAGACCTTTAAGATCATCGAGTCCAACCATAAACCCAGCACTGCCAAGTCCACCATTAAATCATGTCCCGAAGTGCCACATCTACACATAACAGGCCTAGGACAGAGGAATATAACTGAGGTCTCTTGAGCCCAATCCGATGCTCTGTACCTGCTCTGTGGAGTTGAACGTACGTGAAAGTCTTTGTTGGAGACCAAACTTTTCTTTGCAAAAACTGATGGAGGATGGATTGTGTGACTGGTGAAACCAACCAATGCATGTCCCGGGGACTCCCAATGGGGAGTGTGAGCAGGATCAGTCGGTGCGACATTGCAGTCTGCTACATAGACAGAGATACAGACATAGATATAGATAAAATGGAACATACAATGAAGCTTTCCAAATGAACCAAAGGCCCTTCATCCCTCTGAACACATGCGGCCAGTGCTTTCTGACATTTGGAAGGCATCTCACAGCCTTTGCCTTCTCATCTTCTTGCTTCGACCATAGAATTGGGACATTTACTGTTGACTTCTGAGCCTCCTCTAAATCAGGATCCTAATTGTCGTCTCTTCTTTGACGCCTCAGCCCCCTCTCAGTAGATGAAGTACACAAGATTCACACACACGCCTCACTTGATCTTTGCTCCATGGCCACCACTCAGCAAGGACATCCCTCACCAGCTGGGAAATGGATCTTCTGCAGGCTGCCTGGGGCAGTTTTGTCACTCTTAGACCATGCCCATCTTCTCACTGTTCCCACAGTCACTCTTGGATCCACACTGAAAGTATTTACACCAAATTTTGCTTTAATTTTGTTCCTGAGTGCTCAGATAGGGTGAGAGACAGTTCTGAGGAAAAGGCACTTTGTAGCAATACTATTATTATTTTACTTGTGTACGTTTTCCCCTTCTGTTAGATTGCTTTTCTCTCCAGCTGTATTTCTTTGAATGTGAAGGATTTTTTTCCTCTCTTTGTTTTCCTCTTGGTCCTATCCTCTATTTAAAAGCAAGTCATCAATAATTTTAGATGAAATGTGTTTGCTGTAACTCTCCAGGATAACATGGTTTGAATGTTTTGATTGATTTACGTCTATAAAAACCGAACTGCATCAGCCATTTGTCTGTAGAAACCTTTGTTTTCTTTAAAGGTATGAGCCCTGTGCCTCATTAGTCTCCCAAGCTTTCCTTTTGGTACCTGTTGTGTTTCACACATTTTTATAGGCTGTCTGCCTCTAATAAATGAAATTATACTTCAGCTGTAAAGTGTTCCCATAAGCAATCAAAGAAATGCTGCCTTGTAGTCTCTGAGAATAAGCACCATCAGTACCATTGTCACATCATCAAGATGTAATACAGCCTGGTTATTAGTTTTATGCTACTCTGACAGCTCAGGTGGTGCAACAGCTCTAAAAACCCAGTGCTGGAGGAATCAAAGAATTGAGGATCAGCATATACCAGCCCAAGGTGCGTGGCACTACTGTATTACGGTTGATTATTAGATAGAAGGCTGGCTTGCTTCAGCATAAGGTCTTGAGTGATTTCACTCAAGGGTCAGAAGCTGAAATCAGATGAATTAAAAGCGGAAATCACATGCAGGTTGTACGATCAGTATGAGTTACCAGATCTGTGACAGCATCTTCAGGGAGCTCCAGAGAAGTTCAGCTAAACCTCCTTTGGGATCCACAGACAAGTAGAAACTTGTTGTTTGCTTTTGCTCTCGTTTCTTGTTTCAAAGAGAGAGAATTGAAAGGATTGTGTTTTTCCTGGGGCATCTTCAGGTCAAATGAGAAGACGAATGCAGCTGTGCACGTGCTCTGGTCGGCTCTTGTCTCACACCCGTGAAGTAATCCAGAGGAAGAAGACGGGCTAGCTCATGACATACAATGTTACTGAATTGCAGATGAAAGCAGGCTGCCAGCTTCCCGTTTTTCTAGCACTGATCTGGCATCCACCGATGGCAATTCTGAATTCCTGAGGGTTGTGGGCATCTCTTCCAAGTTCATGGCAACATTCAGCAGCAAAGTTTGGAATCTGGCAGCCTTTGCTTTCACCACCTTTCCCTGAGGTTGCGCCATCCAGTACCATATTTATACGTAAAGCTTTCTGCTGTTATCTGTCTTGAAATCACTGCAACTAGGAGTGCAGGATAACCGTGAGAGACACAGGTAGCTCAGAGAGCTTCGGGCACCAGTGGGTATGAGTGGAAGCAGCCCCACGAGACCCGAAAAACACCGCAGCAGGTGAGTGACAGAGCAGGGATATTGCTCAGGGCAAGGCTAGGCACTGCACAAAGTTGTCTTTAACATTTAAATAACTTTTATCTTAGCTCCAGTTTGGTAATCCTTATTTATATACAAATCTTTTTGCCTTTTTCTTTTCAGAGGTGAGGCAGAGAGGAAATCAGCATTCAAAACTCCTCTCTACTTGCACGCACATTGCATTGCTAAAATTAACATTGTGTCTGCTTCAGTGGGATCAACTTTGTAGTCAGATTGTTTAGTAATTAAAACATAGATATATCTCGGAGGCAAAAGCGAAAATCCCACTGACTCCAATTTACCCTATTTTAACCCATCCTGGTAAACAGCAGAGCATCAGATGGCTCTGTTTATTTACAGGTACATCTATATCTATGTAAAGAGAGAAAGCAGATAGGAATGCCTTTATTTCCCCACCCCTCCTTTCTGCTCGGAAGCCTATTTACAAACACGCAGCCAAAATCCCATTCAGACATCGGTGATTGTGTTCATTGTTCCAGAACA
The DNA here is from genome assembly GCA_000699545.1 of Podiceps cristatus. Classification (NCBI taxonomy): domain Eukaryota; kingdom Metazoa; phylum Chordata; class Aves; order Podicipediformes; family Podicipedidae; genus Podiceps; species Podiceps cristatus. The sequence continues at coordinate 9,843 of KL277010.1, read as the reverse complement.
CATAATAGCAAAGGCAAGCAGGAACTGCTTTAGCGAAGCAGTAATAGTTTAAGTTGCTCAAACAGGAGAGAAACAGGGAGAGCAGCAAATAATTGTCGCAATCTAAAAGCTGCAGAGAGACCTAAATCACCAAATCTTGTGCTCTGTGAGTCTAGTGCCCTTGTTGAGTTACTGTAACACCTTTGATAGGTCATCGGGACCGAAGGTATAGCCTCAATTCTTAATACATAGGCTAGACCCTCCTGAATTCTGCACCAAAATTCACACTGGTTTCACGGTGACTGAGCTGGGTTTTCTGGGGCCACGTGTCACTCGGATGCAGAGCTCCCGCCATGCTCACGTACAGTGGGTCATCCAGGGACGCCTCTTGGATTCCTCTAGGGAAGAACATCCAGGGCTGGCTTCATTGAGCAGGTGTCTATCGTGTCCCTCCTGCACGGACTGTGGCAAACCAGGATGGGATGCAGAGACCATGGAGAATGGTCAGAATACCAGTTCTTCCAGTGGCTTGGTCAGGAGCAGAGTTATCACAGGATTAGACAGAACATAAGGGAAAGCTTCAGCTCGCTGCTAAAACATCTAATGGCTGGTATCCCCACCTAGGAGCCCCCGGGCTGGAAGGCCAACCTCCAGTGTAGTCTGTAGAGGACAAAAATTTGCTTTAGTTTCCTCAATGCAAATGTCCAGAGCCCTTTATTATGGTGTCCAGCCTGGTTCCCAGAAGGGCGCAGTCTCCCATAGGTCCTCCCCACACCAGGCCTGTGAGGACACCTCAGATGCCTCCGTGGCATCTCAAGTGATGTTAGATGCCTGTGTCAAGACAAAGGATTTCAGTCCTTTGTCTTTTTTCCCTGTGCTGGCCCCATCTTGTATCCCCTTTTACACCTCATTTTATTTTCCTCATATCAGTGGAAAGAGCTCCAGTCTCTAGGAGCTTCTCTGGTTAAAGCCACTTGTGTTTTGGTCCCCTGGAGTTATTCAGAGTTTCCTGCACAAAGGAGAAACATCAGGACATACATTTTGTGCTGACCCATCCCCCCAGCAGAGCAATTAAAATAAGAACGATGAAAAAGCAGTATTATTTTAAAAACACGGCACAACCTCTGATATAAAACAGCACTAGGAATGGACTTGTCAAGCACTATTAGTTTTTCATTTTATTTTTCAATAAAAACAGGGAAAGAAGGAGTGTTTACAAGGAAAGCAGTCTGTTCTCTAGTCAAAATACTCTGTCTGATTATGCTCTGGGACCAAGCAATTAACAATGATCAAAGAGCATATTTGTCGTTAAAAAGCTAATTGGGATAAAAATATCACTATATTGATATATTTTGCTGGTTTTTTTCCCTCCAGAAATAAAACCATAATTTGCCAGTATTTGACAATATAATCCTCATTGCTGTTTGATTGCTTTTCTTTGGGGCCAAAAGGTGTCTAAAAGAAAAACCAAATGAAATAAGGAAAATTCTTGAATTAATCTCATTTTTGTCAAAACGTATCTTTTATTTTTAAAAAAGTCTCAACAAAATTTTTGGTCAGATTTACAGATTGCACAAGGTGGTTAGTTCAATTACAGCAGGAAAAGAGTAATTCTGAGAACTAATTAACTATGCTGGTATGCAGATGGTTAATTGGATTAATAATTACCTTGCATATGTAAAAAGAGGGTTTATGTTTGCACAGGCAATTTTTAACAGGATTCTCCTGGGGGGGGAAATAAAATCATTCTAATAAGTGATTGTTTCAAATAGTAAGAAAATTTGCCTTGGTTTTGACTAAACTTTGGAGAAAGAAGCTTTCTGCTTCCATCAGAAGGTAATTTAAATTTTAAAAAAAAAATCTTTCTTTTTTTCTGTACACTCACCTAGAGTCACTCTAGGGAAGAGAGAAAAGCGAAGCATGTTGTAATCTGCAGAAATCAGAAGACAATGGAAAAATCTGTTTTTAAGCATTTTTTGGGGGTGGGAACAAATTGCCATGGCAACTCTCTAAACGAATATGTCTTCAAGGAAATCACGCTGTTCTCTTGAAAAGTGAGATGCATAATACAACAAGCACTTGAAAGTTATCTTTGAAAGGCATGTGTACAGGAAAATCAGAAATATTTTATAAATTCAAACTTATGAAACATTCATGCTGATTCACTAATGTTTCACATGACAATTATTTTACCCAAAGGCAGAAGCTGAATAACCTTGCCATGGATATGTGCAATTTTAAGCGTGCTTTGTGGTTGGACTGACCTGGTCTATCAGCCCCATTCCCCTGCGTCGCAAGCGCTTGGAGTCTCTTCCCATCAATATATAAGTTGTTAGTAACTCAGATGGTCGTTAAATCACAGCCTGAAATATTTACTCCATTTCTTCTACCCTTTCTTTTTCTGACGGGTTGTGTCTGTCAACATTTTCTTACCAGCACCACCAGCGACATCGGTGTGCTGCAGAGTGAGATGACAGAGAGGAGAATTCGACCTAATAACTTTACGTGGAAAAGCTGTTCCTCTTATTTTAAACCAATCAGATGGTTTGAGGCATTTAGTCAGACTGAAGATTATATTTTGCTCACAAAGTTGAAGGATTCTTATCCTGGCAGAACAAGTAAGAGCATTACCTCAGGATCCCTTGCCTGTATTAACAACAAGACGAGTATTTACTTAGGAATATAGGATTTTTAGTTCCTAAGCCTCTGGCCTGAAACAGTAAATAAAATAAATTAGACCCTGACCAGTACAAATACAGAGGAGAAAAAAAAATCATGAGCATTCATTTTCATACTTGAGATGGAGCTACCTTTGTGCTTTTTCCCTTAATTATTTGTTGGTTTTGACTACTCCCAGGTTTTTCTTCCACAAGGGTAAACAGTTTTAATTAACCAATCCAAAAGGCTGTGCAGACATACTTTTTTTTTTTTTTTTTTTTAAAAAAAAAAACAGATTAAATATCGAAATACATCCTGATTGAAACTAAAATCAACATCTTCCCCATAGCCATGTGTACCAGTTTAACTACGCTCATTTAAGAACGTGTCCTTAGACTGACAAGTTACGTAGAGAAGCCCTGAGGGTTGTATTCACACTGTTGGCCCTGGGTGTTTAATTTAGGGTGTCAGAACTACTCTTGCCTCTATGAAGCAGCAAATGGAGTAGCAATTCACCGAAGTCTCCCTGAGAGTCTTCTCCACAAGCCACCATCATGTACTTCAGAGAGCTGAGGTACTGGTCACTGTGCACATCAAGGCATTTAGTCATGATTTCAAATACTAGAAGCAGTTTGTGAACAACTCACTGATTTTCTGTTCCAGGTGTACCTTTCTAAGAGCAGGCAATGAGTCAGTTGTCTGTTCAGAAGATTTTGGAAGGAGAATGATCATGGCAGTCAAAAGAAGGCATCATTGTTGGCAGGCAGATCACTTGATGGGAATGCCTGAGACCGAGAGCGCTGGACACATCTCGTCTTGGCTAAGAAAGTGCTATCTCATGATCTTTTTCTTTTTTTGAGGAACAAGGAAATACTTTGACAGAGTCTAAAATAAATGGGCCCTAGGGAGATACTGAAGTAGAAATAATTACTGATGATGATAGAGAAAAAGACTTCAATACCTGTTAGGGATAATAATTGCTGCATCTGAGGAAAGCCTAAAGCCAGAGCCAGACTTCACAGCTTGAAGGGCTCAGAAAGGAATCTGGAAACTTGAAGCCCCATTAGCCTTGGGAGAAAGGCTGGTCCTGACTCGGAGTTGATGGCCGGAGCACAGGGTACATCCCACCATGTACGTGGTTCTCTGGCCTCTTCTTCAAAAGGTCAGATGAAATGATTGCAATAACCTCTTCCGACATTCAAATCTATGAATCTTATGATTGCTGAATTGAGTCACAGCAGAACCAAGCACCTGAAATCCTTTCACTCAGTGTTATAGTTCAATCAGCCAAAGTCAGAGTGTGGGTACCTCTCCCTCCCACCCCTTCCCTTGGATCAAGCTGTTACAGCTACACATCTGAGATCCAAACAGAGGCACACACAGTCCGTCAGTGCCAGATCACAGAGACAAATTAAACAGCTGCTTCAGTGTCAGGGTGTTGGGAGCAACTGCAACGTCCAGGAGGTTAGGGATGGTACCAGGTGAGTTTGAGGAGCCAGGGTGGGTGCAACGATGGTTGCTACCTACAATGACCCCTTAGAGCTGGAGTTTGACTTTAGGAATTAATCCAACCCCATCTGGAATGAGGGGTAGGTCTTTCTGCAAGGAGATAAACCCTCCACCTGTCATTTTTCTTATGAATGGGGAGGTTAAGGGAGTTGCTTAATGCTGCAGAACAGCAAAGCCAAGCCTAGGTCAGCGCAATCGCCCTGCTCTCCCTGCTGCCGTATCTCAGGGTACAGCCACAGGGTATTTCACGGGCGGACACAAAACGATGCTCTCTAAGCAGATTTTAGTTGCTGTGGCCATGCTCTGAGCTGGCCAGAAGCTGTGCAGCTGATCTGGCACAGCTTGCCTCACAGCAGAGCATGTCACCTTCTGTCACCGCACTCAGGCCGGGGCTGTCTTAAAAGTCATGCATGTCCAAGGCTGAAATGACCCTACATGCGACTGTGACCCTGTGCCGTGACCGCATGGCATCAGTGATGTCAGCAAAAAGAACCAGCAAAAAAAATCCTGGGATGAGGGAGAGAGATGCTCCGAATGCTCTGGCCCGTTCAGATGGGCATTCACAGAGTCACAGAACCGTAGGGGTTGGAAGGGACCTCTGGAGCTCATCTAATCCAAACCCCCTTTTTAGCTGGTCTTAGCTTGTTCTGGCCTAGAGTGACACCTCCATCGAGGTTTTAATAATGGTTTTATACCTTCTTCCGGCAAGAGGGTATCAGCTCCAGGCTGCAACTTTCAGGTGCTAGAAATAGTTTTACAAGAGCAACGGTCTCAATCCGCTCGTGTTTAACAGCGAAGAAATCAGCAAGATTCAGAAAGGTTAATATATCCATGAAAAATTTTTATTTTTAAAAATATGGTATTTCACAGAGGAAAAGCTCATAATACCTGCACGTAGATTTCGGTGACCAAAACATAGCTTTTGTGTACATGCTAAAGAAGTGTTAAAAGCACTTTCTAGGAAGTCCTCCATTACATACATTTTAGGAGTTTTCTGGGAGAACAAATACAGGACAAATCTGTGTCAGTAATCCTGGCAGAGGCAAGACAGAGATAAAGGTGTTAAATGGCCAAAGAAGTTTTATAATTCAGTGGCATTTCTTCTGATAAAGCAGTGTTTAATCTGACAGCTACATGAACTGGGGTGTGACATGAGCATGAGGCCAGGAAATATAAAATGAAGTAATGACACTGAAGAAGGAAATGTTTTGAATAAAACACAATGTTGGAAATGTTCAATACAGCATCAAATCCTATTGGTTGGTGCCTCATCCCAGCCATTTGCCATTAATTTAAATGTTATTACAAGAATTTAGGGCAAAAATTTTTCAACAGTGCCTGCAGTGGCATGAATACATGTTCTTGCTAGAGAATCTTGCCAGCAACCCCAATATTTGTGAGATCTGGTGCTGACACATCAGAAGTTACATTTTTAACAGTGATGGTTTCAAAATGGTGGGAGAGGAAATTTGAGAGGAGGCAAAATAATTTGTGTAAGTCAATGCCATGAATGGAATCAAACCAGACCAAGGGTTTTTAGAAAAGGGCCCTAGATTAAAAGGAGAGTCATTGGAGGGAGAACACCAAGATGGTCAAAGGAAAGATGGCATCTTGTTACATGGGGAGAGGGGACTTTGATCCTACAGATACCTGAAAATTTATTATTCCTTAATAAATAAAGGGGAGACAAGTTCATAACTCCAGAACTCAAATCTCAGGAGTTTGGGGCTTAATTCTTGAAAACACACCAGGAATACCCAAATAACAACATCCCCCAGTTGTCCCACTGAAGGTGTCCCAGGAAGGTTTCTAGAGGCTGAGGGCTGAGCCCACGTATCTTCCTGACAGCCAGGTGGGAAGGCTGGTTGCTCTTTGCTCAAGCTTTCTGTCTGCAAAAAGAGAGGGAAGATCTGAAGTGGAATCATGCGCTGGAGCAGCACGTGGAGGTCTGTGGGATGCAGCTTCGAACAGGGTCTTTGCATTGTCATCAGGGAGAAGTGGAGCAGGGAGCCCCAGAGGGCAACGAAGCAGAGACCCATGCAATTTCTGCAGCGCGATTTTCCTTCCTAGGGAATACCTCAGTGGCTTTGTATTTTCATCCTGGTTTGAGATTTCCCCTCCCCACCATCACCCCTGCACCTTCCCCAAGGTGTTGCCATCCTTCTCTCCCTTGTAGGTTATACTGTAAACCTAATAACAACTCAGCCCTCGCTTCCCTGGGACAACCATTTACCACGGATAAGAGGAGGTTTGAGACAGCAGGACATCCCGTTGTCATTAACATATTGTTATCCTTATTCCACAAGGACCAAATTGAGGCAGAGGGAAGAATGTAGTAAATAAAAATAATAAAGACAGGCTGACACTCCCTTTTGAGCTGGATTTCTTTTACTAAACATTAGCCATCTGAAAATGAGGCATCTGGCCTAGTGCAGACATCTGGACTCTCTCAATAGTCAGTAGAGAGAAGCAGCTTCAGAGGTGATTCATCACGGCTCTTCACAGCGCATGAATTGCCCTGGGAAGCTCCACCAGCTGCAGAAGGAACCCAGATGACAAGCTTAGCATGGATACCCACCTGTTAACCAGCAGGGATTGGTCAAGAAAAATCCCATCCTTGCTTTCTATGATTAAAAAAGGTCATGGGCAATATTGCTCCACTGCAGGATCCTACCAAAGCTGATATAAGGTGGCTATTGTTGATCACAGGCAAGGAGACATGTAGAGTTAGTATGGAATAGGTGAAAGTCAGAAAGGTGGCTGCTAGTAAAAAGCCACAGACAGTTTGTCTAGAAACTGTCACTAGTTACCTATGAATATAGATACTTTACCGACTCCTGTTCTTCACGGGATCAGTTAAATGCCGCTGCAGTTGACAAAAACTGGCCTCTTTCTCCACAGCTGAAGTGGCCAGGGAGCGTGCTGAGGGCATCGAAACCCCCTCTTGTGCCTTGCTGTCATTAGTACAGCCATGCCCTGGGCTTCTTGGTGGACCATGCAAATAGAGAAGGTCAGGAGATAGGTGATGATGGCAATAGCTGTCCCAAGGTGAACACAGGGCTGCTGTGTTTTTACAGTGCTTGGCCACTGAATTCAACAGCGTGTAGACCAGTCAGGTGCTCATCTGAGATGCCCACAGGAAGGGATGCCTTCTTGATGTCCAGGATGTTGGTACAGACCATGAATTCAATGGCTCTGCCGTGAGCAGGTGTGGCGTGACCAGACAGCTCCATACAAGAAATACTAAAGATGATCTGACCTTTTCCTTCCTCACCAAGCTTCCCAATGTCCTACAGAGGTCAAAATCCCACCATCTGGTGCCTCGGCTTAATTCCCCCTCCTTGCTGAAGAGCTAGCACTGAAGCCCTCAGCCAAACTCTGCACCGCTACCGTGAGGTTAGAGGGAGGAAGGAATGGCTGTGTGTGTGCACGTGTGCGTGTAAACCCTTTCCAAGACAAAACAAGTCGCTGTGGGTTCGATGACAGTGGGTACCTTCCCTGGGGGATGCAGGGCAAATGCAAAGCCCCTTGCAGTGGAAGTCCCTCTCTAAAGCCATCAGGCTTTGGATTAAGGCTGTCAGCCTCAAAAATGTCTCCTCCTTGCCTCTAAGTGAGCACACTTCTAGTTTCCAAGTCAGACAGATTACAATTCCTTTTTTTTTTTTTTTTTTCCCATTTATTTTTTCCATGGACAGGTGAAAGGGTGTCCCTCCGGGAGAAAGTCTGTTTCTCTTTATGCCCCATTAAGACTCCAAACCTGCCAAGCTATTCAAAAGGAAGCAGAAAAAATAAATGCAGAGGTAGACTTTATACCCCTGATCTCAGCTATTTTCCCTTGCAGAAGACCATCTTTGAGTACTATGTTATTGAACCTCCCTGTTTAATGACCCTTCTAATGCACTGCTATCAGGTAGTGCCATCTGTATTTGGGCAAATGTGCTCACTCGTCTGTTTACTCAGCATAAATTATCTTTATTTAAAGTTTAATGGAAGTTACATCTATTTGGACATCTGTACTTAACTGATTACTGGCCACGTTGGACTGCCTGGTGGTTCTGCATGAACTTGCCAGCTGCTATGAAATGATAAGAGCCTGACATATGTTAAGAGCCAGCAACAATCACACAATCACAGTCGGGAAGT